>JBBPUN010000017.1:0-44652 GCA_038094715.1 Heimioporus punctisporus | reverse complement strand
CTCAGTCCGTTGTTGTCCGAACGCGACTGAGGTGAGTATTTTAGCTTCCATTCATATTACCTATCGAACTCACGTACCGTAGTCTCTTCGCTTGTCCGATAGGTGAATATATAGTCCGTTGTTGTCCAAACGCGACTGAGTCTCTTCACTTGTCCGATAGATCATAGCCTTGCAAAATTTTCATTACAAAATCAGATGGCTATACGCGATGTCAGGTATCAGTTAGGTGTGTTAATAAATATTTTGGTCTTAATGCATCCGTTGGAGGTCTTAGGTGTCCGTAACCATTAGTGGCCGCAGCAACTTTCTTGGTATGGGATTTTTTCCTGACCCTTGAGCAAGAGATTGAGTGTATATGGAGGTAAGACCAAGTAAGTCTCTGTGAAATCGCCTGGATTTGTCATCGTTTGCAGGATGGATGGCTGTGGCTTTAAATGCTTCTACTTGTATTACCGATATTTTCTACTGGCTGTGCAAATGTACGCCGACCGGCTTCTATGCTTTTACATATCAAGGTAGCTGATAAGTGGTAATAGGTTTCACTTGGTGCCTCGCGGTACTTGGCGTCAGGAAGTACACCGGATTTCTCGTGTCTTGTGTGGTATCGGTGCCTATTGGGCGTCCCGCAACTTTCTATTTCTGCGACGGGGGTCATTTAGCCGCTAGAGGTGAGTCAAAAGAAAATTTTATAGGACTAATACCAAACAGGATTTAAAACAGTTTATTCGCTATTCAATCGAAGTTGGAAAGTGGGCACAATTCTTAGTGCCCTCATCCTTTCCCATCTGGCTATCACTGTTCCAAGCATTAACCAATGTCGTCAAGCGATTTACTTGGTGACCTGTATTCTGCCTTACCCTCGAAAGGAGGCCATAACTACTTCGGCGTAGCTTGAGGTTTCCGCATCAAGACTAACACATTCTACCTCAGGATCACTATCAGTATCTTCCAAAGCGTCACTATTTGCGTAACCACCTTCAAACTTGACACTGTGGTGAGACTAGGGTGGGGAAGGTCGCTGGGATCTTTTCTCATGAAAGATGCTTCAACTATCTGTGTCATTTTATCTCGTGAGTTGCTCTCCTCGAGGATGGACGACGTGTCTGTGATGGCGTTTGGTATTGTGTGTTCTCTGCCTGGCGGCGTCTAGGATCGACGACATTCAAATCATCACCGTTGTGCAGTATGCTTCGTATTCTTATCAGCTAAAGCATTCGGACTAACCAACGAGCCAAAGTTAGGTGACATCCCTTATTTCAGCCGCAGTGAGTAATGTTCTCCTGACAAAGTTTGTGCATGGTATCAATCTAGACCTAGGGATCTGGTCTCATTTTAAACACCAAGAAATTCGTAAAAAAATGATACTTCGCATGAGGAGATCCCACTCACCAGCCACATTACACTGTAGTGGAGCGACTCACGTAATGTAATTTCTTTTCGTCGGCACGTTGACAGTATAGGAGTAGTTGGGAACGGAGGCTCGGAATTCGATAATGGACCCCAATCGTGCTAGTGAGGAACTGATTAGTGCCCTCAGTTACAACCAATCGATTTGAAAAACATGTATCATAATGTTCCACCGAGTACGTGAAGTGAGGACAAACTGTTGTCCTGACGCCACATTCCTCCCAGATACGACTATACCTTCACAGCAACGTTAGGTGATATCCAGCGATAGTGAGTGTGCATCGAGAACTTACAAATTCTTTTTATATTGATATTTGTTAGCACTATGTCGGCAGTTGACGTGGGAGCGACGCAGGGTTGGTTTATGCCATAAACACCAGCGATGCAAACCATTCGCCGGACTATCAGTAAACGCTTGTGTCCTTTACTTCACATACCCACGCCCAAACCCTTGAGATCGATAAATAGTGCCTTGAAGTGAAAGAGTTAGCCTCTGAAAAATGTCTTCGAGCAGTGCATATTCTGCGATATCTGCCACACATGCAATAGCTGCCCAGGATGTACGCTATCATAGTGGTATAACCTGGAGGCCTGCTTTCTTTGGATGGTGCTGATCTTCTCTCCAGTTGCGGCACTCGCATTTCTGGTTTGGCAAGCCACGCTGACCTTTGATGAAGAAGTGCAATATATTTGGGCGTGCGTATCAATCTGAAATCGGCATTCAGGTCGACAAATTTCGAGTCGACAGCATGCATAACAAAAGTCCTTTCAAGTGGACCTACATGTATCTTCGCTACGCTGTGATAGTGGTTCATGTGTGAGCGCATCGCAAAACCTTTAAACCTGCTTTGGAACCATCAATTTCAATCTAGAGTGCACAATTGCTTGATAAAACATTTATCAGATGGCAGTAATCCACCCATACTCTGCAGCATGTGGTACCCTTATGTCTTGGTCTCCTCTCAGAGCATAGCAACTTCGCTTGAATTTATCCTGGGATTTCGTAGTAAGTCCAACATGACAATACTATTTCAATCCAATCTGACATGACCCATAGTATTTGCTCTATACAATCGATCTAAGAGGGTAGCTCTCCTCTTAATGATCTTGATCATGGCGGAACTTGCTGGTGCAGTGAGGGTACTTTGGTCGCAAGACACCGTAAAATTTCATGGGACATGCCTTTTGATACAGATGTCACATACCAGCAGAGACCAGTCGTAAGTCACGATTCTACTGTTCCTTGCATGTATGATTTGAGGATTTTCCTAGCCTAATAGGGTTCCTGGTCCATTGCACGTTTATCTTCCTAACATTATTTAAGTACATCGTTGCCTCTAGAGCGGGTTGGGGAAGGACCCCCCTCGTATCGCTCGTTATAAGTGATGGAGGCACGGTGTATGCTGCAAAATCCTGTAAGTAGACGGGCCGTGCTAACTAGTTTAACGCTAAATTGATGGGCCAGTCACCTTCGTCTCAGTGTTACTTCTATTTGGCCTAGGAAACGAGCGATCAATCGCCATATTCTTGTTCGTGTTTCCTAGCTGCGTCACTGAGTATTGTTAACTTTACCTCGGATCATTTATTTATTCTCTGGATTCAGTTGGGCAACGGCCCTACTCAGTATCGTGGTATGTCCAAGTTTAGTTTTGAGAATTTATCACTTAAAATATTACGAAAAGGGATGTTACTTGATCGTGAGAATGGAACGATTGGCTCAAAGAGAAAAGCCAATTGGCTCTCCTGGCCCGCTCATTACCAGTGAAATTAACTTGGATATTCTCTAGGCCTCTGATGAACAATTCACCGAATTTCCAACCTTGCTGCGACCTAAGGATTCTCTGCTTCTGGAATTTTCACACTTCGCGGCGACCCTAGTGAGTCCTCATGGTGACAGCTTCCAATCATGAGGCATGAGTGGGAACAAATTTATGAATGAGGTTATAAATTGTGTAAATTGTCCGAGAAGCACCGTCTGACCAGGAACCTTCTGGTGTATCAGCGAGCGGATGGCTTGTTGTCACTGTAACGTAAAGCAAACATGAAACGATTTTTTGGGATTGAAACCTGAGTAGAGAACGTAGCGCACCAGTCAGAAAGAAGCTGACCCTGTTTCGTGTAAGATCCTGCAACGCGGTCACTACGAACCAATATTGCGCTACTCTGAGTAATTAGTCAAGCAAATGGCGGGACAAAACCTCGAGTTTTATGAGAACATTCTTGAATAGCAATTGCGAAGCAGATACTTCGTGTTCCTGTTGGCATAAACGTATGCATCTTGATTCGGCCCGGTTCGGATTAAATTCGCACGATCACGTTGATCGAGACGCTCCTCTGCAGACAAGTGGCTCGGAACGCTCACTTCACTTCTTCTCCTCCCACTCACAATGTCGCGTTCACCAGCACCACAGTCTAACTCAATTTTACTTCGTCGTCAGCTCACGGAGCTAACCAAACGTCCGGTGGAAGGCTTTTCTGCAGGTACGGGCAACGTCCCTTCATGGTGTCGATCTCCAACAGATTCCTGACAGAATTATGGGAAAAGGACTTGTCGATGACAACAATCTATACGAATGGGAAGTCATGATCATCGGGTATGTCATTTTCGTAGACCCTCCACAACACACATGCATGCTGATCTCTGTGGAAGGCCACCCGACACACTCTAGTACTTCCGTTGCCACGACACACGTCTTGTCGCTGATCCACTCTGTCTTTCAGCGAGGGTGGTTTTTTCAAGGCCAGATTGACCTTCCCGTCCGAGTATCCTCTGTTACCTCCCAAGATGAGGTTCATCACGCCGATGTGGCACCCCAACAGTTGAGTCATGATGAATTCGGGAAGCGATCCGATGTCAATACTATGCCTAGTTTATCCGGATGGCGTCGTCTGCATTTCGATCTTGGTGAGCGCCGCACACAACGATCCGAACGAAGCTGACTCTGTCAAATCTCGCTTAGCATGCACCTGGCGATGACCAATACGGTTACGAAGACGCTGGCGAACGATGGTTACCAGTTCATACCGTTGAGACTATTGTATGCCCGCATCGAGTCTCCAGGCTATCGGGGCTGATGAACCGTGCATCATAGCTCATCAGCGTCATCTCTCTGCTGTCTTCGGACACCCCCAACACGGACAGCCCAGCCAACGTTGACGCAGCGAAGGAGGTCCGCAATGATATTATAGGTATGCCTGTCTACACGCGGGATGATACAGCAATTCACGGAAAGGTCAGGTTACAGGAAGAAGGTCCGGCGGTTGGTGCGGCGTAGTGTAGAGGAGGGATTGTAATCTTTTACTCGTCGCATATCTTTTCCTCTCGTTCAAATAGCTGTGTATTTCGTACTTTTACTGCCTCAAGTGTCAAATATCACGTGACCAGGTATGGAACCACGGCGTTCTCGCGACTTTCTCTTGACCAACTACCTTGACCATCCCGCCAGCCCGTTCCCCACCGCAAGAATTCGAACACGATGTCAGAACAAGCTGGCGAGGCAAGTTCATCAAAGATTTTACATAGATCTGACCGTAACCAACATAAACGTAAATCCGCACGTATGTCAAACATTCAATCCAACTTGTCGTCCGTGATACTATAGGCCGTGCCTGCAGCACAGAAGGGCAGCTGGACTTCTTTTCTTAAATCGTCAGTCTACTGCTCGCCAAATCGTTTTTTATACTGAATAATTCGTCTGCAGACTTGCTGGATTTACGGGGGATCTATCCGCGCTGACCGCTCCGCCCTTCATCCTGTCTCCCACATCGCTCACTGAATTTCCCGGTGCGTCACATTGCAAATCATCATCATGTCTATACTCAAGGTCTCGTAGCCTATTGGTGTGAACGTCCAGAGCTATTTGCGCAGATCGTGGACGGTAGAACAGAGGAAGATCGAGCGTTGGCTGTTTTGCGATGGTTCATTGTATCGCTTGTTCCCTGTTCCATCATCCTCTGTAGGAACTCATTTAAACCCCTCATAGAGCACCCTCAAGGGTCAATATACCTCACGTAACGAATCAATGGGGTCTGAGAAGAAGTACGTCGTGCTTTACTTTGTTACGCCCTACTAGATCTAATCGTGACCAAGACCGTTGAACCCTGTACTTGGAGAGTACGCACAAGTTTCTCAAGATTGGAGAGCCGCCAACTGATATGATCACAGATTGTTCTACGGATATTGGCCGGAGACGAAAACTCGCGGCGGAAAGACCACTTTGGTGGTCGAACAGGTCTCCCACCATCCGCCCATCACTGCTTACCACATTGCAAATAATGCGAAGGGTATTGTATTGAGTGGACACAACGCTCAGAAGACTACTTTTAGCGGTTTGTTGACTGGATATTATTCACCTACCCGATTCACTGACCCATATTTAGGCGGTAGCATCATCGTGAAGCAGGTGGGTCATGCCACCCTGACAGTTGCTTTGCCATCTGGAAAGAAAGAGGAATATTTAATCACGCTTCCACGCCTTCGCATCGATGGTCTTTGGTATGGTTCTCCGTATATCGAGCTCGTCGACACAAGCCACATTCAAGGATCGAATGGCTGGCAATCGGTGGTATGATCGCTGTCCTTGGCATGCATTCATGCTCTTAATACCACGCTAGATTGAGTACAAGGGCAAGGGATACTTTTCGGGGACCTCTCACTCGTTCAAAGCCACAGTGACGCACCCTGCGCACTCGTCTGAACGTGTTATTCAGGGCACCTGGCACACTACATCCACGGACAAGTCTACTGGTCTCACGTTCCATGATGTTACAGCCCCAAAGGAAGAGGTTACTGTTTCACCAGTAGAACAACAAGGTGAATGGGAAAGTAGACGGTTGTGGCACGGTGTTGCTAGGGGTATCAGGGAAGGTGACTTTGAAACTGCAGCGAAAGAGAAGAGTAGGATCGAGGTAGGTCCACCTCCTATTGCTTGAAATATAATGACGATTTTTGGTTCCAGAACGAGCAGAGGCAAAGGCGGCGAGACGAAGCTGCTGCCGGGACCACTTGGGCTTTGAAGCACTTCAAGCACATTGCACACGATCCTACTTGTTAGTCTGTTAGTTTTTATATGCTTTATGTTCCACTAATATCCCCTCAGACGAACAACTCGCAGCGATGTTCTCTGGAAATCCTGTCACTGAAGATGCCTACATTTACTTGAATAATGGCCCACTTGCTTAGAAACACGCTACTTCACATCCGAGAAGACGTTGCACCACGTACTATAGACGAGTGCAGGCGGTTTTTGCTTAGCCTTACTGTTTCGCTATTCCCCTGTATCCGACAAACAAGGATTAATCTGTTTTTTCTTTTATTGGACACGGGCAAGAATAACTATCTGTCATTGTTATCATTGTCAGCCGTATCTCTTCTTTCGATTCTACGATTACCCTTTCCGGCTCTCCAGCGTGCATTGGCAACCTCTACGTGATCCAGCCTTTTGCGCAGAACTATTGGGACGTGTTTAACAGCCCTCTTGTACATGGCTCCGCCGAGGGGAACGCCGAGAACTGGGGGTTCCTTGTTAGTAAACGGCGGGATCGTTGACGATGTCAATCCTGTGGAGCTGAACGGAAAGTATCGGGGAGGTGGTGGATGATACTGGGCGATAGCTTCCAGAAAGTGAGCCTCAAGGGCGGTACGTATGAGTGAGCGCTGATGGATGGAATGGAGTTGATGATAGAGATCACCCTTGGTCCGCACATGGTCGTCCTTGTTCTCACCGTCTCCGGTTTGCCAACGAACATCCGAGTTTGGAAATGCGCAATCCCAGAGCACGAGAGGTAACGCGTCTGCCATCTGGTATTCTGGTTTTCGGTCGACGATAGGCAAGGGGGCGTCGGACAGGTCGAGAGGCTGCTCGGAGCCGTCGACATTCATCAACATAGGTATGATCGACGGCGACTCGAGACCGGTACCGACGAGAAAGAGGATGGCCATAATGTGTCTAACCTGGTGGTACAAGAACGCGCTCCCGACGAGGTCCAGGACGTACACGGCCTCGTCGCCTTGACCGGAGACGTGTGCGATGTCGGCTCTGACGATCTGACGACGAAACTCGGTCAGTTGCTTGGCAGGGTCGAGCTTAGACAGATTGCGAAAGTCGTGGACGCCAAGGAGAGCGGCGGCGGCGCGTTGCATGAGGGAAATATCGAGGTCGTGTGGGGTGAAAAAGTACTTGTAGTGCCGATGCGTGCAGCTGTGCCGGGCGGAGAAGTCGGGGGATACGGGGGACCAGGCTATAACGCGGATCGTGGACGGGAGGACGCGGTTGAGGATGGACACATAATGAAGTTCCTCCCTGCGCGGAGGTGGGGCCGACGAGTTCGAGGGTGGTTCGTCCAAGTCGAACGGTTCAGGTTCTGCTTGGTCCGTCTCCGGCAGTGGTTCGCTCAACTGGGCTGACGGTGCTTTGGCCGCTCTGTTGGTTTGGAGCGCACTCCTGACCCAAAGGGAGACGACTTGTCCGGCGGCACTTACGCCGACGTCAGTCCGCCCGCACTTTTCCCATCCACATCCATCCAAACCAGCCTCTGCATCGACCAATCGCGCCTTTGCGAACGCTCGGAAGAGGACCTCCTCGACCGTCGGTAACGGGGTGGGATCCGTCTGATATGCCAGACCGTTGTATTCCCATCCCGAGTAGCAAAACTTGACCGCGATCTTGCGAACGGGATGGTCTTTGAAACAGAAGGGACGTTTGCCTGGAGAGACGGGCGGTTTCGGACGTTGATTCGGTTTGGCGCGTCGTTCGAGCTCGGTGAGACGTGCGATGAGCTCTTCCTTTGACCAAGTTTCGTAGCTGGGCGACATGGAGCGGTGAGACGGGAATGGAAATCGTCCGAGTCGCATCGGCCTCGCAAGGTAATCTTATCAGCTCCGTTTCAGAGTAGTCCAAACCTCCTCCGTGTGTACATCCGAGAGCAAACGAGAAAAGAAATGTACCCGACGCAGCGTGAGTAAAAAAAAAAAAAAAGAGGACATTCGACCCTTCAGTTTTCTACCAACGAGGGTCTCAGTCACTAGCCGAGTATTAGTGGGTTCGCTTAGTGGACCTACGAGTGTGACTAAGCCGAGTGTTGAATCGGTGCTTGAATTTCTAGCTGCCCAAACAACTAAATTAGGGTTTCCAGACCCAAATTCAAGCACCGATTTAGCATCCGGCTTAGTCATACTTGTAGGCGAACCCACTATACATAGTTGATATAACTGAGACCCTCTAATGTTGTAAATGGTAAGTATACGTGACATCGCAGGAACATTCTCGGTAAGATAGGCACCCTCTGCGAGTCGACTCTTATCATCAAAGTTCAAGCCCACCCGGCTTACAATATATATTTCTCCTCCAGTATGGTGCATGGCCGACCAATGGTATTGCCAAGTAAGCGCGCTAAAGCGGATGGTATCATTATTCTTTCATCTAGGTTATGGAAAATCCGACCCGTTGATTTTTAGAAACAAAGTAGAAAGGTCTTTCAGTTTCGCCGTGACAAGTCATGCCTGCTTCGACAAGGCCGTGGATACATCAAGCAGAGTAGCCGAGCTGTCTCTTTCTGGCGTACACCGTCGTTGGGTGGTGTTACGCCCACATTCAGCAAGACATCAATTTACCTCAATGTGTGCCCCGTGTGTCATCGTGACGGTAGCATTACGGTGAGTCTACTTATTACTGATCACTAGATCCGAATCTGTTCGTCCGACAAACCCGAACTCGAATACGCGCTAGTTGATGCTTGATGGCAAATTCAGTATATTCCTCACGATGATACAAGACCGTCAGATTTATTCGAAATGTTTGTAGATCCAAATCGTTTCAGGCAGTCCGCTGTCGAGTTACTAATCTATCCGGTTTGCTGCTCCATATATTGAATTATGTACACAATATATGTACGTTACTTTGTATCCTGGTAATATCCGCTTCTTTACTAATCAAGCTATCCTCGCAACCTGCACGTTTTGGAATGGAAAACAGCTTGTATTCCGCACAGATTGCTCGCCTATCTAAGAGCACTGTCGAGTTCGCTACTTCCAGTGGGTGGTAACGTTTCTGTCGACACTCTTGCTATGAATTGACTTTAGTCTCCTAGGGCTGAAGCTTGCGATTCACAATTGCAATTGGCAGGTAGGCACTGCCTGGCTTTGAAACCCCTTGATCGACAAGGAAACCCCGGAGCTGGGGTACTTGTACGTAGGGAGACGACAACCCTGCTTGGCATACGTGTACTTGTTCGGTTGATTATAACAACGCTTCCCAAAAGGCTGTTCCCTTACCTGCGACCGTGTTTTAGACAGCCATGTCGTCTCCTTCTCTGTCGCTGGAGTTAATGTGGGGACCTGGTGTGATTGGTGAGTCTTCCTACAAGCATTTCAAAGATGATGCTCATGTCTTTAGGTTGTGCAGTGGCCGGAGCGTACGTATCCCTCAAAAAGCTTTTCACTGTGGTCTATTCACGTTTGTGCACACAGTTTGTACGGTATTACCGTTTGTCAATTGGTGTTCTATATTCGGGCGTTTCAGACGGACCAGAAATTAATAAAGGCTGTCGTAGGTTGCTTCTGTCAACAAATTTATCGTTGCTCATACGTGCTTGATACTAGGTTTACTTTCTATTGTGAGCCTGCTTTGCTAATCTTTGTGAATTCGACCTTGATGAACCTCGCCAGTCTCATGGATACCCTTCATATGTACTCATTGGCTGGCATATATTGGCACATCTTGATAGCATGTCGACGGAATAGTTCTTATCGATGTACTCAACTCCTCCCTTGGCAAGTCAGGTTCTTTCATATTTTATTGTCACTCTGACGTGGTGGCAGGCAGATGTTGGTAAGTTGTCCGTGTATTATTGCAGCCGAAAAGTAAATCTTTTTCAACAGATGGGCGTTTTTCTTGGCGTGAGTTGCTCTACTCGATCTACACTCCGGATTCTTGACATTTCTTTAGTATTGGATCACGTTTGTAGCGCAATGGTAGGCATTATGAGCAGATGACGGGGAATAGCTCTAATAATTATTTACGCTAGTTTTTATGCGCATAGGGTGTGGATCAGTGAGTTTAGTCTAAAACAGCCAATTGTCTTTTTGCTAATAAAAGCATAAGTCAGCGGTCGAAACAGGATGGTTACGTCCGCGGTGGTGCGTACTTTTTTTTACTTGACACATTCTGATAGCATGAACTATAGTCACAGGTCATCACGGCAATGGGCCAGCTCGGTAAGTGCGATGTATACCATGAAACCCGTCTTATTTTTGTTTGGTTATAGTTCTCGGCATGCGTAAGTCGTCACTCCCAGAACGAAACATGACGATGATGATCAACGATTTGTCGGCAGTGTGCAGCCATCTCATGTCTGTCATGTTTTCTCTTCACGCTGATTTACGAGACTGAAGTAGCACAGATTTCGCAGTCCGACCGGCGAGACACTCTTCTCAACCAAGGTCTATTTTCTGATCGTTCGCCGTTGGGTATACCCTGACAGCTTGGTAAATAACAGTACTCCCCAATGTCTGCGCTTTCGAGTTCAGTCTGTGATGCTATCATCACGGTTTCAGTATTTTATTATCTTCGTCCTACTATGACAGGGTTACATCGTCCGCGGTACGCTTTTCTGTTCGTCTTGACGCGGTATATATGACACTCGGTTTCCAGAAGGAACAACTATATCAAGCACATCAGCGTCGTGTTCATCGAGATGGGATTGCTCTCGCTGTATGTCTATGTCATTCTGGAAACGTGCGTCAGTCTGATCCATTAAAACGCCAGGATCAATTCCTTCATGATGTTTATCCTCGTACGTTTTGGTACCTTTCCCGGAACCTCGCACGCTTGTCGACGGTCCTTCCGCAGTACTTTATCCAGACAAACCTCGTCGGTCAATTTCTCACTGCTGCTCCCGGCGCCATTCTGAGCAAAAGTCTGTCTTCTTGCCCCCTCAAGCGTTCCGACATTGACATTTTTCACAGCGTATGTTAATTCGGTGATGGCAGTGTGTGTACCGCATTCGCACTCGAGGTCACCCGATTTACCTTTATTTTCATTTTCGCCGTATAGGTTGAATGCCAGAAAATTGGCTCGTGATCAGCGCTACCACACAACAGTGGATCTACCGACGATTTCTACGATACGGTAATCGTCAATACAGACTTGCTCTGATGATGACTGCCTCTATCTTGTGCAAGGACGAGAGGAAACCCACACCGAGCTCGCAAAACACTTAGGTGTGCTCCGGGTATGTATATCTTACATGGAATATGTTGTGTAAAGTACATGTACATCCGCTCCTGCGCACTCCTGTGTTTTAAGCCGCCTTCTGCAAGATATCATAGTGACCAGGCCTAGCATAACAAATCATGAATATACCGATTTCAAATCAAGGCTCTGGATTTCACCGGTATAGTAAAACAAGCGGCATAATGCTGGCTGATGTGTTCTCGGAAAAGTCAACAAAGTTGACTTGGCCGTCTGCAGCATGTCCATCAAGGTAAGCAACCTTGACATGAACATCCAATGCTTGGGCTAGGGCAGCTACTTGAACGTGGTCTTTTTTTTTTGAGATGGTCGTAGTCTGCAATAGATGTGCTTCGTACCTGCTTCTTTTCCAAGCGGCTCTACAAATCGTCTACAGAAATCGTCAACAGAAATTTCTGTCTGCAACTCCGGATCGAAAAGAAAGCCTGCAAATTGCTCGTCGAGGCGCATCTGGGCCGAAGTCAGCAGACGCATGTACATGACGATATAATTGGATACTAGATAAGAACGGGTATGAAACAGAACGACGCGCATCAATGGTGCACATACTCGAAGGGTCAGTGAAATTCTGCCATAGCTCTTCCTTTGCATACGGATGCGTTGTGGGGTGGAGTTGAGCCAAGTTCTCGAGGATCTCATACGGCTGCCCGTAAACGCTATCGTCGAAGCCAGCCCTGGCGAGCATATACGTGGTCTCGGCCAACCGATCTCCTTTGTTATACTCCAAAGAGTTTATCATGCGTTCCAGGTAGGCAAATGCCAAGGCTAAAAAGCTGAAATGTATCAAGAATGAGAACATCATATACAGAGGAAAGTCACCTCGATAAAAACAATCACCGTCGCCTTGGTAAATGACCCGTAAAGGTGTGCGCGTGTCGTAAACAGGGTCAAAACCCACCTTTGGCACGAATGATAGTATTGTATCCCTGTTTAATCAAAGTATTTACTTGTGCCAGAAAATCGGGAGAGTTTGCGTATTCATCCCGCAGGACCGAGGTGGGTTCCGGTTGAGCGACCAAAGGTCGTTCCGACTCCATGCTTTCCTCTAAAAGTCTCTATCATAGAGTTATTTAAAGTAAAACAGGAGTTATTTAAACGAGAATATCTACCTGATTCATTTCATACAGTTGCGCCTGCGTCAGATCCGCAATGTCTTACGAGCGTTGCATGAGTTTAACCGGCCGCGCCACACAAGTGCACACCTACCCATATCCTCGGGCAAGATGGGATGTCCGCTGAGAAAAGGTTCTGGGGTGACCCCTCCTTGACCGTCGTTGTTGTCCTCGGGCAGATCGGTACTTCTCAATCGTGCTATGACAACCGCCACAGTGAATAACGATAATACATTCTTGATTCCGTTGACCTACGGGGACTCGGAGGTTTCGCACCCTGAGTACGATTAGATGTGGCCATGAGATGGCGATACGAAAGCCTATCGTTTGTATCGTTCGGTCTGAATGGAAGATGAATTGGCTCGACGCCAGAGTCCAAGCTAATTCGGATTGTCCTTGTTTGTTTCGTCTATTTCCGGATCACGGCAACTACCTCCGGGCCCGAGTCATGCCGACCCGTATCACCGAAAACGTGCGCATATAACATATTCAAAATATCCACCGAGAGAAGAGGCATAGACAGCTTAAATAAGGACATGTACAACGAACAAAACAAGAAGCAAAAATATGAAGTACTTCGGAGCACCAGTAGCATCATCGCTGCCCGGCGACTTGGTCCGGCAAAGGTGTCGGGATCATACAACTATGTCAGCTGAAGCGTTGAGATCACTAAATGGTCGTTAACGTCGGAATGTCTATAGGGCGTTGAGCTTCAGCCTCCAGCTCTTCTCGAATGGGCTTGCGCGCATTCAGCCTAGTAAAAACGCGACAGGTCAGCATCGGCGTCTCTTGCTAAAAATGCCTTACACGCTGAGCATGGAGTTCGTGTACGCTAACTCAACATTAGCTTAGTACGCATGTAAAGTAAAGATAACTCACTCTTGCCCAGTATAAAACCAGGAGCTGAGGTTAAATACTCGCCCGTCCCGTCGTCCTGTATGCAGTACTTGGCTCGTATCAATCTCGGTTCAACCAAAACTCTGATAACACGATCACCATAACTGCCAGTGCTAACGCCGTGATGCTGCGACAAGGATTAGACAACGAGCCACATGTTACGTGAAAGATAAACTCGCAAGGTGAAAACACCCATCTGTATGAAAATAGTGTTGAGCTTTTTGATATATTTTCCTCGCCTGGCATTAGTTGGACGATATTCACAGGGGATGTACAATAACATACCGAATCCCACCTGTCCTCGCCGACCGTAGGTAATAAATAATCGAAATCGTAATAATGCCGTCACAGACAGCGCTTGCAACCGCCGCCATCGGCGAAAACTGTTCACGTACGTCAGTCTGACGCTTGTATTGTCGTAGTGACAATCCACCTTGATGGTGAAGAGAATCTGCCACCTTGGATCGGAGGCTCTACGAAAAAAGTTGAGATAAAAAAAACCCGAGACCATACGAGTTTGCTACGTACACCACCGCCGTACACACTGCATTTTCCAGTCAAAGAAATTAATCGAACGAATAAACGACGAAATTTGTTCGAGAAACAAACATGAACCGAGTACTGGCCTATCAGCGGTCGAGTCAATCGAAATTTATCCAGTAACTTACTCATCTGGGCAACTGCAGACAAAATCTGTCGCCCTGAATGAACTTCAGCGATCGAGGTCATAGTTCGAAACCATACTACTGCAAGCGTAAGGATTCGGTTCTGGCCGCTGACTGGGAAAGTTTAGTATAGGTGGAGAAATGTAATCTCGATCGCTTACTTATCCAGACCCGATGAGCATAGAAACTGTGGATGCTTATCAGATGAGAGCACTATCCATGCGCATGCATGGATCTACCACTGGACGATAAAGGTGATACAGTACTTAATGAAATCATTCATCAAAACCCAGAGAAGTCGCGTTCCACTCACTACTAATAATAGCACGACCTTCATTGACTTGTGGTTCGGCATCCTGTCTCACTAGATAGATAGACCACGTACAATCATTGACCTAGGGCACAATATAAGTTCTCGACTTCAACCTTCCATGTCCGATCACTTACGTAGGAATATGGATCAGACAATTTAGCGAGAAATTCAAACGACACGCAATCAAAATGTGGTAGTAACACCAAGTCGAGAGGAATGTATGCGTGCTGTCCAACGCACTTGTTGATATTCAGGAATAGAGCAGGTGATTCTAAGGAAAAACACACAAGACGATGTGAACCTGTGTGTAGACGATTTAGCGGCAAACCATAAAACGCGTACACAGATACTCACCAGCACTTTTAAATGAAACTTATCGGAAGGAAAGGCACGTGCGTAAAATATGATTTGACCAATTCCAACTCCATATAAACTATCCGGAACTAATCGCGATTGTAATTTATTTGCAAGTTATTGATGAACGCACGCTAATCCGATGATAAATCCTGCAAATGTATATGAGCGGCTAGCCACTAACTCTCCTGGGTGTCTATGCTTACCTATTAACCCCGGGCCCCACATCAATTGAAATGAAACTGTGTTCATGGCAGATGGGGCAGAGTATACGCAACACAACTGAGTTGCGTGGCCCAGAAGGGATTGACAGATTGCACCTATATACTTGAGAAAGGTGCACCCATTCAATGACATACCTTTTCCTCATGCTCTTCATCATAATCCAAAGTATCATTCAAGAGCTCTAACAAGATTACATACGTGTGAGGAAACTGAGTGCTGCTGCTAGCGAATCGCAGGGTGGATTAATGGTTCTCCCACTTGATCGCAGGACGAGCCTAAGGGTTATAGAAAAGTTCCGGAATTAGCCAAAGCGCCCTGTAGTCGGGTATGCCTTTGATGAAAGGGCAAATATTAACTGAGTGTGATGGCGGATACAAATCACCAGTTTGATCAATGATCAATACACCCATTCTCACTGCCGAGTGCATGCGGTATCCATGCGGGGGTAAACATCACGACGACTAAACTTCTTGTGATCACCGATCTGTATATGTTCCATTCTAATGCAACCGCTTACCACTCTAATATGGCGGTACAAGTCGAGCAGAGCAATTTAACCGGATTCGGCGACGGGCAGGTTCATTCAAAAGATTTTATCATGCTGGCCATCACGTGTGGGACATGTTACGTGTACTAGTCATGTCGTCTAATTCAGGTCTGAGAATGCTAGAGAAAAGAAGAATAGACCATGCTGGTTTTACTTGTCTCAAAGTCATCCCTGACGGCCTGAATAGTGAGTTAGTCGTCCATGCGTCTTCGAGCATGTAATACAAAATAATATATCCAATTCAGTGCTAGATAGTTCACGGAACGCAAAGTATGTAAGCGGGAAAGAAAGTTGAAGATGCGCGAATTTCAACTGGACCAGGATGACTTACTATTGGTCCGTCCTCGGAGTGACGCTGCTACGAACCGGAGTTTAATCGATCGTTCTCGAGTAAAGAGGGCCCGTTTGCCTGATCAAGACCTCTTCTCTACACACATAAACGAAATCCTTAGACTCGAAGCAAGATCTCACACAATCCCTAAGAATAGCATCGCGCATGCTCGTCCAGTTTACTTAGAATTTCTTCCCGCTCCTCAGTAGACTTCCTCGCACTTTAAAGACAGTTAACATCGTGCGCGCACAGCACCGGAAGGCAAAACTCACAAAGATTGCGCAAACACGGGGACGTGTGAGGCCTCCTTGATGTATCCCAGCTCGATCAAGGCCTTTTGCCTAGAGGCTAGCCTGGAAGAAAGTGCACATGTTACTTATTAAGAAACCAGAAGTTCATAAACTCACTGTTCCATTGGCGTTGGCGGTGGCTTGTGATGTTTACGCCTAGGAGGCCACACCATCCCTGGTGACTTGGATCTTTTTGACTCTTCCCCTACTTCGCCCCCCTTGGATTTCCTTGCGGCGGCTCTGCGTCGCTTATGTTCCTGAGGGTAAGATAAGCGTCATGAATTAGGTTCTTTATATGATCATACCCTGAGCGCACACCGGGAACGCTCCTCCTCGATCCGACTAGGGAGTAACACATCATCGTTGCAATGACTATACATTATACCAATTGCACCAAGTGTCTTTTGTATTTCGTTCTCTTCGAGAACCTCCAGAGGGTCTACGGTCGTCGTTTCGTTTTTCGTTAGAGAATAGATAAATTAGTCACTCACCGTCACCAAAGAGCAAGGTAGTCAACCCTCGCAAATCCGCCTGCAAAATATATCAATATATAGAACTGATGCGATGCTACAATATATACCTCTTCCTTTTCCCCTTTTTGATCTGCCTCTTGAACCCAGTCGTCTTTGGCCTTCAAGCGCCGTTTCGTCTTTCCTCCAAGATTCGCGAGTGCCCAATCAAGCTCGATGACTGATGCCTTTTCAATCTGGATGGCAAGGTGGTATGTTAATCTATAACGGATATATTCTACTTACCGCAAGTTTGGTAGCAAGGGTGTCCTCGTGAAGCTTGAATATGTTTTTTGTGCCGAAAAGTTCACCTTGCCTATTTGTATCCCCTTGTATTCCAGAGAAGTACCTGACGACACAATCCCCATTATGTTCAACAGATCAACTGGATAAGTAAACATTCCCACCTTGTTTGCACGCTAGCTTGGTACCCAATAGCCATCTGTTGCTGTTTGTAGAGCTGCCTGGCATAGATCAGTTCTTCAATAGAGCCTGCCCCTAGCAGTCGGTACACGTGGACGTCGCGAGTCTGACCGAAACGGTAGGCTCTATCCATGGCTTGTAGGTCATGAGCGGGATCTAAAGATGATCCTAACAGTAAATCGAGGTAACAGCATGTAAAGACAAAACTACGTACTCCAGTTTGGATCTGCACGGTGTTAATCTTATCGACAAAATGGAACCAGAAATTGTACTCACCGAAGATAACTACTTTATTAGCGCCAGTTAGGTTTAGACCAGTCCCCCCAGCTAACGTGGAGATCAAGAAAATATAGACATCTTTGTCCTTGTTGAATCTATCAATCATCGGCATCCCTGTTTGCGCAAAAGAGATAAGTCCTTCGACTTCAAAATAGAATGTTGATTAATACTTTCGGACTGGCCTATGGATCCGTCCAGTTTCAAAAAACTGTATCCTGAGCCGGTATAAACAAACGAAACTAATTTCTCATTTACGATCAGTACTCACCACGATTGTTCAAATGAAACTCCAACATCTCGAGCAACTTGACAGACTTTGTAAAAATCAGAACCTTGTTCAATCGGTCTTTTCTCCAATCGCTAAGAAGCGCGTCTAGCACCTGAATTTTGTCAAATCGCAAGTAGAGTTCCAAGGAGTTACCGCTCACAGTCCACTTGCCACACAAAGAGGGCTGCATCATGGCTGTCACGAATTTTGGGACAGATTCACCAGCAAATGCAAGCTCGGCGAGTTCGCGATTACGGACGGTCTGTCGCAAAATGTAAATGATAGATATTTGGATTGATGGCTTCCTACCTGTTCTTGGCTATCAGTAGGAGCTAATAGTCATTAACCATAGGTCACATCAGATATGCATAACGCTGTACCTGGGAGAATCAAGGCCAAGTGATTTGAGATCTTGATCAAAATTGATGTAAATTTCAAAACATCTCCCTTTCCAAATGGATGGCAACAGTCTTTACGCCTTAGGAAATAGGAAAATAAATTCGAGCGCTTTGTTATTAACGTACTTTTTCATGGACCTACAATCGCAATGTTCATCTTTCCGCACGATGTTTTGGACCGGATCCATTGCGAGAATCCGTTTGTATACCTTGATTTGTTGGGATGTCAGAGGACAGAAGACGACCTCATCTATCTTCTTTGGCAGCTGTGAATTCTTAGTGTCTTGTCGGACCAGGTTCTAGAGCCTCATTTACCTGATTCTTGATAATTTCCTTGGTCCTGTGATATTCTGGGAAAACCGAAGTGATATTTGAGAGCTGACATACCTTCGCTTAAAGAAGTTTGGTAGTAATTTGTCTCTCACGATCACTGCAACGGCCTGAGGAGGATCAGTCCCACCCATGTTGACAAATGCAAAATAACCATACTAATGCCTTTGTCCTCTGTTCCTCCGTCGCATCTGCTGATTGACCAACGATAAGTGGATCAACAACAAATCCTTTCCACTGTTTCATAGATCCTAGCTGCCCAGGATTAGTCCAGTCGAGTATCGTCCATAGTTCATTGTAAGAATTCTGAATCGCCGTTCCCGTCAAGCCGAACCGTCTCGTACAAACAAATTGGTGGTAGGCTCTAGTGATTTTAGACCGAGGATTTTTGACACGATGAGCTTCGTCGACTATGATGGTTGACCAGGGTAGCTCGTCAAGGAGTGAGATATCCTTGCGTGCGAGGTCAAAAGACGTTATTACTATGGTTAAATGAGTGAATATTTCCCAGAGATCAAACAACATTCTACTCACCTACGTCCAGACGTCCCATCTTGAAATCCGTGAGAACTTCCTCTCGGGACGTTGGCGAGCCAATATAAGCACCAACTTCAAAGTAACCCCACTGTTGGTTCGTCCCATTGAATAAGAGTTGCCCATACAAACTAAGGGTCTCACCGTTTCAAATTCACGCTGCCAATTGTGGACCACCGTGGACGGTGCGATAATCAAACACGTTGGCCAAATCGCATTTGCAGGAGGAAGAATTCGATGTTTTTTCCATTCTACATCATCCTGAAGCTCCGAAACATGGTTTCGCCTCCGGTTCATGTCTCTCCGATCCCCGTTCTTTTGCATGATAGCAGAAAGAAATGATATAACCTGGATGGTCTTGCCTATCACATGGCAACTGAGAATTCAAATGTTCCGACGAATGTTACAGCTAGCACCCACCCTAAAGAGAAAGGGTAATTTAAATATCAAAACAAAAGGTGAGAAAAATAAATCTGACATACAAGGCCCATATCATCACCAAGAAGTCCCCCCTGTCCCTTTTCATACAAATCCCAAAAAAATTGTACACCTTCACGTTGATATTCTCTCAAATAAGTGTTGATTGCAGCTGGTACCATGATTCTCTTTTCACGGTTCAAAACAAATGAACCGAGATATTCCTGGCCTTTACGAAGTGGAAATCCCGGGCGAGGATCGAATGTCTGTACAACGATTTAACGCGAAGAAGAAAGTATAGTGCGAGGACGCAAACGAAATTTGCGATTGCTTCATCACAATCTTCTTCTTCTTCAGTTTCGGAATCCACTTTAATGGAACAAACGACTGCGGCTGGGGAACAATGAATTTGGAGATCAAAATGAAATTACGCACCAGTCGCTTGCGTGGCCTTTGTGAGACCATGCTCTGATTCTGATTCCGTCTCGGAGTTATCTATAGGACTTTGGCATCGAGAAGAATGCTTTAACAATTATGACGCACCTTCTATGGGTCTGCGTTTTGAAGGGAGAATAACTCGAGAAAAGGGGGGTAACTTGCGTTTTAGTATTTGTTCCCCAGGCTCCACATCTGATTCAGATTCCGTCTCAGAGTCATCTTGCATAGCGGCTCTATTAGGCATTGCCCTTTTTGAACTTGACGGCGTCGTCAACGTTCCATGCACAACGGGTTCCTCCGTGTTGCTGTTATTATCTGAACTGGCCTCTGATACATCATCATCAGCTCCCGCGCTTCCCTCGTTCTCCGAGGCTGAGTGTAAGCCTAGGTCGTCGCCTGAACAGGGCATTATCATACACGTTAGCGAAATTTATAATATTCATACCAAAATACTGCAAGAGTGGGTTGGCCTTTGAATCAGTTGCGCACCGATTCGCAATTTCTGCACGACATAAGACTTTTTGTGTCACCAAAGGAAAGCATATACTCCCTGGAATTGCTCAAGGGTCGACTGCCGTCAAGAACGTCACTTCGGCACATCCGAGCTTTGCGGACAGATGGCCCGTCTGACGACTGACGACCCCGTTTCCTATTCTTAATCGTCTCGTAAACAAAGACCTTTGCATTAAATTCTGGGTCGGAATCCGACTCTTTTAATTTAGGCCAACGAATGAAACTTCGGATGCATTCGAATATGAATCTCGTACCTAGGGGTGCTGGAATCGAGTCCAGGATCCCTGTTCAGAAATGTACAATCAACACACATATAACATTGATGAAGGTACGGGCCAACTTTGCTGATATGCAGAGGCTTTTACCTTCTCCCTCGTATGGGACATCGGGTGTACGATGCAGACGTTCACGCCAAGCAAAATTAAAACGATTCGCGTCCAGAAGCGCACGTGACACGAAATAGTTACGATATTACTCTCCGACCCATGTTCATGATCGTACAGGATACAATCATTCTCAGCGCAGCAAATATGGACAACACGTGGAGCCAAGTGTACGAGGATGGTGAGCAAACACATGAGAGCACAGAAGTAAAAAAAGCGCAAGTTACGATCGCAAAGAAAAGGGAAAAAAAGATATACGGATCAAGGAGGGCTGGTAGGCACAGTGTCTCGCAAAGGGCGGTAGTTATTATACTAGAAACAACGGGGAACGGGCGAGCGGTGATTAAGGTGCAACAAGGAAACGAGACGGAATCTTGAGTGTGCCAACATGTGAGTTTGGCGATTACTCGTCGTCTTCGTCGCCAGCTTCTTCACCGCTCTCTTTGGATCCCTTTGCCTAATGGGCCCAGGTGTTACCAAGATCGCAGAAAACAAGAGAAGAGGACGCACGCCAGTCATAGATGCCTTTTCTTCCTCAGCGCGTGCCTTGTCCTTGGCAGCCATATCGAGGTAGGGCTGAGTGGGACATTAGACCATATATGCAACAGAAAGGAAACACGCCTACCTTTTTTTCATCATCATCAAGTTCTTTCCATTTGGCACCAAGAAGTTTGCCAACCTCGCCTGAGAACAGAATTGAGATGGATGTCAGACGTAACAAGAACGCACTAACCGAATCCGGCATCAGGGTTCTCGGCCTTGATTCTCTCCCTCCAGTCTTGGCTGAAGAACATGTAGGCAGAGAGGGCCCGCTTGGGGCCACCCTTGGACTTTGCCTTGGTACCCTTGGCAGTTTTGGCCTCAGATTTCTCAGCAGCCTTGCGCTATTGACGAATGTCAGAAGAACAAATGAAAAAAAAAGGATGAAAAGTGCGAGGATTGAAGCAAAGGACGACATATATGTGGCTATATGCGAGCTTAAGGAATAGAATGTGACGAACGAACCTTGGGCTTAGCTTCCTTGGGCATCTGGACGAAAAAAATGAATTAGTAAATGAATCAACACGTCGTAGACACGCGAAAGAGTGTGCAAGTCGAGTGAAGTGATGTGGAACACGGTGCGCGTCGACGCGTCGGTGGCCAAACAAACACGGCTCCAGCGCGGGAGCGTCTGAACACGACGACGGCGACGTAGATGACGAGGGAAAAGGTGATGTCTGGCATCGCCAGACATCAAGAAAGACGATGGGAAGAGAGATAAAGTGAAGAGACAGACGTGCCTTTGTTGTATGCTACGGTGAGGTGTAGTAGGGGAGTTATTGATTTAGGCGGGTGGGCCGCAGAGTACAGCTATAGGCAAGGTTGGCTGGGACGGTGGTTTGGCGGGTGGGAGCCTTGTATAAGGGGACAACTAATTTCCAACCGTGGGAATTGAGCACGGACTCGCTCACGTAAGCGCCGTTCAACAACTTGTCTCCCGGGCATCTCCGGCGCGTTGACGCGTCAGGTGGCACGCGTCCAACATGTCCCTCGGCCGGCGTCTTCGGCCGAGACCCGAGTTAACCACCACTCGCTGAGGGGTCTTCAGAGTGCGACAAGACTCAGCACTGATATAATTATGGGTATGTAGTCTACAGTACAGGTGGATAGGTGCGCGAAAATGCTACTCATCGGACCCGAAATCAACGTCAGGCAGACACAGCTGCCCCAAGCCCAAGTCGGGAAGCCGTGCCATTTTGACAAGCAGACTAAGACCCTGGTCACCAGCACCGGTACCCAGGCTGTTGAGGAGTTCCCAGGTGTGTTCGTCAATCTCCTCCGCAACCCGACCCCAAGTGGTCTTGATGGCACCAGGATGATTGAAAGACGCCATGATAAAGCAGAGTGGTGAACCTATAGGATCCAGCATTAATACATTATACCGTGATTAGGTGACGGCCTACATAAACCAGATATCTCCTGCTCCCGAGCAAGGTAAGGTGATCGAGGCTCAGGAAAGTGTTTGCGAGTGTCTTGGACGAGTTCTGGAAGGACGTCGCCTAAACTGTATAAACGCCGACAGGAAGGACAGACACGACCGGCAGTGCGACTCTTGTTGTACCACAAGATCTGCCTCGGTATTGGTACGCGCATACCAACTCAAGCAGACTAACGTACGATGGCAATTTCCTCGGGGAGGACGGTGCATAGCATCTGTAGGATTTCTTCTTGAGCAAACTCGGCACACAATGGGTCATCCAAGGCGGGGGGGCGAGCAAAGAAAGACGAAAGAAATGCACGCGCATCACGGACGCGTGGTCCATTTCCAGGATCGTATATGTTGGGTGTAGTAATGGAGACACCGTCTGAATCGTTAGATTGCGTTGGAGAGTCGTAAGAAGGTTCGTCAAGTTTAGGATCATCATAGCAACATTGGTGGGGTGGATCTAGAAGAGGTGGAACGGAGAGCTTCTTGTCTCGTTTAGTGTGCTGCTTCTTCTTTCGTCTGTTGTTACATGGCCCGGGCATGGTGTCGGGAATCGGGAAGGAACGAACGTGTCACACGTGACGGCACGCGTGCGTGACACAATGTTTATGTACGTTTGTGTGGGGGATTATAATTTAAACTGACTCGAAAATTAATAATAATAATAATAACAGAAGAAGAGAAAAAAACCAAATCGTTGCTGATTATAATCAATCAAAGTCAAGATTACAGGTCTGCTGCGATCCACCACCGCGACCGTTCGCCGTCCCTGGCGCTGTAACATTATTGTACATTCTTGGTCCCGCAGTATGGCTAATACCATAGAACTCGCCCAGGTATATTTCCCCCTCTCCTTCTCTATACTGCCTCATTAGCGTCAAGACAGGAAAGCGTGATTACCTCAAGTCTTTGGAAGAAAAGTACCAAACTCGATGGGAGGAGGACCGATTGTTCGAGGTCGCAGCCCCTTCCCAAGACGAACTCCGTGGTCTCTCTCCGGAACAAATCAAAGAGAAATACCCAAAGTGGTTCGGAAACTTCCCCTACCCATATATGAATGGAACTTTGCATCTCGGACATGCTTTCACCATTTCCAAAGTCGAGTTTGCTGCCGGGTACCAACGCATGCTTGGAAAGCGCGTCTTGTTCCCCCATGGTCTGCATGGAACAGGTTTGCCAATCAAGGTCTGTTCACACCTCAGCCATGTCTTTTTTTTCTATCATCACTTACATTCATCAGGCAGCATCAGACAAGATCATTCGCGAGATGGAGCTTTTCGGTGAAGATTTTGGACGATACGATACCGAAACCGAAGAGGGGACCCCCAAAGTCGTCGGAAATGGCCCTGTTCCAACTGCACAGGTCGGGAAGGCGACAAAGGGAAAACTCGCTGCCAAATCCACAGGTTTAACGTACCAATTCCAAATCATGGAATCCATTGGTGTCCCTCGCGAAGAGGTCAAGAAGTTTGCCGACCCTTACTACTGGCTCTCTTATTTTCCGCCGATATGCAAAGTATGTGGCATGTCGAGTGATTCTTGTTTAGTGTTTTATTTCATTTTAGGACGATAACAACGCAATGGGCAATCGGATAGATTGGCGTCGCTCCTTCCTGACTACCGACATCAACCCTTACTATGATTCTTTTGTTCGATGGCAAATGAATAAATTACACGATCTTGGTAAAATCAAGTTTGGCGAACGGTATACCATCTACAGCCCCAAGGATGGACAACCGTGCATGGATCATGATCGATCTGAGGGTGAAGGTGTTGGTCCGCAGGAGTATGTTGCCATAAAAATGCAAGTCGCCGAGTGGAGTCCTGCGGCCAAGGAGCTCGTCGAGGGTAAAGTTGGAGGAAGAACGGTCTACTTGGTTCCAGCCACCCTGCGCCCAGAGACCATGTAAGTTTCACCGTGCTTAAACCCTACTCGTTTTTACCAACATTGTATGTTACAGGTACGGTCAAACCAACTGCTTCGTCGGACCAACTTTGAAGTATGGCATCTTTGCCATCAACGATACAGATGCCTTTCTTGTTTCACACCGAGCAGCACGTAACATGGCTTTCCAAGGTCTTTCTCCCTCGCGTGGAGAAGTCGTACAGCTTCTGGAGATTGAAGGCGCCAGTATCGTCGGAACAAAGGTCAAGGCTCCTTTTGGTGTCATCCCTGAAGTATACGTCTTACCGATGGAGAGCGTCAAGGCGACCAAGGTATATTGATTTTGTGTACATTTATTGTAATACTGAAGCTCGTACCATAGGGAACCGGCGTCGTCACTTCAGTGCCCTCCGATTCCCCAGACGATTACATGACTACGGAGGATCTGCGTAAAAAGGCCGAGTACTACAAGGTGGATCCCAAGTGGTTAGATTTCGCCCCGATTCCCGTCATCAAAACGGCCAAATACGGAGAGCTTACCGCCATCGAGGTTTGCAAGGAGCTGAAGATCCAATCATCTAAAGATGCAAAAGCTCTCGCAGATGCAAAGGAGATTGCTTACAAAGAGGGCTTCTACGGCGGCACCATGATCATCGGCGACTTTAAAGGCGAGTCGGTTCAAGAAGCCAAGGCCAAGGTCCGTGCACAACTAATAGAAAGCGGTCTGGCTGTCGCATATGTCGAGCCTGAGAACCTCGTCGTGTCGCGCAGTGCTGACGAGTGCGTCGTTGCCCTGATGGATCAGTGGTACATTGACTTTGGTGAACCAGTTTGGAGAGCGCGGACCGAAGGGTGATATTCTCTTGCGAGATACGGTGTGTTTGTGTCGCTGATTCCTTTCTTTAGACTCTTGGCGAGGATGAATACTTGGACGACAGAGACCCGCAACTTGTTTGAATCTACCTTGGCCTGGTTGAATCAATGGGCTTGTGCGCGTACATATGGCTTGGGTTCAAAGATTCCATGGGATCCACAGTTCATGGTGGAGAGTCTGAGCGATTCGACGATCTACATGTCCTACTACACTGTTGCACATCTTCTTCAAGGTGGGCGTAGTCTTATCGTCTGGTCCGATCTCATCTATTCGGTGAACAGGTGGTGATATCACAGGGCACACTGTTGGTCCTCTTGGCGTAACAGCTGAACAAATGACTGATGAAGCTTGGGAGTACATCTTTTGCAATGGTCCTTGGCCCAATCCGGAACCCTTCCCAAAAGAAAAGGCTGACATGATGAAGCACGAGTTCAACTACTTTTATCCGTTCGACATACGTTCGTCGGGAAAAGATTTGGTGCAAAATCACCTCACATTTTCATTGTACAACCACGTCGCCATCTTCCCAGAGGACAAGTGGCCTCTGGGTATGCGCACGAATGGGCATTTGATGCTCAATGGGCAAAAGATGTCAAAGAGCAAGGGAAATTCATTGACTCTACGGGAGGGCATCGAAAAGTTTGGCGCGGACGCGATGCGTTTGACCTTGGCGGATGCTGGCGACGGTGTTGAGGATGCCAACTTTGATGAAAAGGCAGCCAATGCAAACATTTTACGTCTCCACACGTTGCTCGGATGGTGCGAGGTGCGTAGTTAGATTTCTTGTGTGTCTCACCCGCTGACCAGAATGTTCAGGAAACGTTGAAAAACGAGTCCAAGTTGAGGGTTGGTCCCAAGAACTACCACGATCGCGTCTTTGAGGAAGAAATCATTGACCACATTAACATCACTAAGCATCATTATGACAAGTATGCCGCGCCGTGCCTCTCCGTCTTCGTAGTTGATCCCACTTTCTAGTACATCGTTCAAGGACGCATTGAAGTACGGTTTTTACGAATTCCAAAACATTCGCGACTGGTACCGCGAGGTCACCGCTGACGTCGGCATGCACGCCGACCTGGCCAAGTACTGGGTTCACGTGTCCGCCTTGCTCATGGCACCCTTTGCCCCGCACACCGCCGAACACATCTGGGTTGGCTTCCTCGAAGAGCGCGAGTCGATTCAATGCGCACGGTGGCCCGAACCAGGTCGCACGGCCGACCGTACGCTCATCGAATCAGGTGCATACATGCGCACCACGCTCAAGATGATTCGCGATGCGGAGACAACGTTGCTGAAGAGGCTGTCCAAGGGGAAGAAGGGAAAGGATGGGCCTTCCTTCGACCCTAAATCGCCCAAGAGCGTCCGGGTGTACGTGGCAACGCGGTTTCCCGAGTGGCAAGAGACGTGCGTGCAGGCGGTCAAGGAAGCGTACTCAGAGTCAGACGACAAGGTGGACGACGTGCGCGTGAGGGCGATCTTGACGGAGAGGGAGGCAATCAAGGATAAGCGCGCGATGCCGTTTGTGCAAGCGTTCAAGGTATGAGTGTATTTATTTTCCTCTTTCAGGTGGACTGACAGTCACCGTCAGAAACGCATGCAAGATATTGGACCCAAGGCAGCGTTTAGACGGACATTGTCTTTCCCCGAGTCTCAAGTGCTTGCTGAGTTCCTGCCGTATCTAAAACGATCGCTGAACCTTATCGATGCCGAGGTCTTTTTGGTCGACGAGGCGCTGCAGAGGGAAGGTCCGGGGTTCACCCCTTCGATCATCGAGACATCGGAACCTGGAAGTCCCTCGTTCGAGTATCGCAACGTATAGACTTTTCATTGTCTAGTTCGCCTTGGTTCCGTTGTCATGCATATTAATGTGAATCTGTTAGCGATTCGGCATGGATATGTTTGCTCTCGTCTATGTAGATACAATTATCCATAAGATTAACAAACTCAGCTACCAATCTAGGCCTCGGGGAGATCAAAACCGGCTGCGTGCAGCAGTGTCGCAAACTAGTTCTGGTCAGTAACATTGGAAGATAACCAGGGACACAACTTGCCTGCACTCTGGAGATGTACTGGACCTGTTGGAAGTCGTACCCCGGTCTATCGCTCAGGTCGCCTACATAGTATGAGAAAGGTGATCCACGAATAGTCGTCCAGGAGCTTACCGCTATTGTGGTACATGGGATCCGCGACTATACAAAAAATGTGTCATTCTCCAAGTCCGTTTTGGTAACGAGACTCACTCGGCCCGGCACGCTCAAATACCTGCGTCGCAGCATACCCCTGCTCATGGAAAGACTACAGAGCAACATCGCCATCTTGTATACAACCAGATCATGAACCACATACCTGATGATCGCTGCAGCAAGCGGCCGTGTGTCCAACGCTCAACTCGGGACTGTATATCGCAGCGATACGGGACACGAGGTCGGCGACCTCTGGGGTACCGATGCTAAATAAAGCACCGTGGTGTGAATTGTACCACATGATAAAGAAATATCGTACGTCTTTGGTAAGCCGAGTTGTGGAGGTTCATGTGGAGCATGATAAGCGAGCATATCGGCCTGGATCATGAGCGTCACGTTGGCATCGCGCGCGCGCAGCTCGCCTATAATCGTTTATCACGCAACGGGAAAAATAACGAACAAAACGACGTACGAGCATAGGCTTTTGAACCATACAGGCCTTGTTCTTCGCCCGCAAACGCTACGAGCTCGACGTTGGAATGAAACGAGACGCCGAGCTCATGGATACGGTGGGCAATGGCGAGAAGGGAGATAGTACCAGAACCGTCATCGTTTCCGCCGGGCGCCTATACGATGTCAGATTCAACCTGACGAGTAACCAGGATAGAAGACTCACACGCAAAGAGCCAAAGGAGCCGCGAGAGTCGTAGTGTCCTGAAATCAGCACAGTCGAATCGGAGTCCACCATACCGGTATATTTGCTATCAGAGTCGGGTCAACATCGGAGCATACTCAGGAGAAACGGCATACCAAACGACGTTGGGTGCAAAGCCCTCCAAAAAGGGCATGAACGTGCAAGATGCACCAGCCAACTCAAACTTGGACTTGAGCCACTCTGCGGCGACGCGGGAACCGTTGGCAAAAGAATGGCGGGATTCAATTCCAGAGGTTCCATCTTCGTTGGTGAGGTAGCGAATGTCCTTACGGAGACCGTCGACAGAGATTCCGTCGACGATGCTAGCGACAACAGGGTCAAATTCCAGGGAAGCGAGAAGCTTGCGGACGTGGTTCACGGCTTGTTCGGGGACAGGAACGTATGCGACGGGGGTAGGCGGGATCGGGGACGCCTTCCAGTAAGGCGGAAGGAACGACGAGAGAGCATAGACAGCCTCATCGTCTGGGACGGCGACAATGGCAGAGCCAAGGGAGAGATCACGATAGACGAGGGAAGTGAACCTGGGTGCGGACAAGACGATCTGATGGTGGTCGGTGGCATCGTCAGAGAGCCAGTGAAAGAAATCGAGGACTCGGGCGTCATATTCAGACGTTCTCAGAGTGTCATCTATGACGGATTCTTGGAGCCAAACAAGCTGTTGGTCTTCCGCTGGTAAGGGAATGAGGAGGTGTTCGGAAGCGAACTGATTGACGCAGACGGACTCGGCCGACTTGAAGACGAGCTGTTGACCGAAAATGCCAAGAAAGCTGCTGTCAAGACACGACGGAACCTGTTGGACGTATGAAACAGCGACGAGGCTTGTCATCGTCGTCACAAGTCAAAAAGTTCTGTAGGGTATGGTACATACTTTTGTAGTTCTCAGTAGTTAATTATAAGAATCACGTGATCTTGTTTCTTTACACTAAGAAGTCTCGTGACCTCCCTACACGTGACAGGTAAGTTACAGTATGCTGTAGAAGGCACGGCTGGGGCCTCTTTCACTTGAAGCTAAGTTACCTCGGTGCCTGGTTCCTGCTCACCATACGATAGCCAGCTACTGCGCCCTACTTCATTTTGTTTGATGATGAACTTGCATGCACTGCTATTCCAACAATCTTCCTTCAAATGGGAACGTCCACAGCTTTGCAGGCACTCGTAATTTCTTTTCAGTCAACCAATCGTGTGCTTTCCCCAAAACGGGCTCATGACAGGTCCCGTCAACAGAAGGCATTGTTCGTTATTCAATCTGCTGGTGATGAATTTACATTTGCTAACAAAATAGTTAATGTGGGCGGTATAGTAGCAGTGTTCTATCAAGCCACCTATTCCCCCGTCAACTTACTTTCTTGCCGGTGTGACTTTATTATAATGCCTTTAAACGCCCATTATCGACCGTCCTACACCACCTCAGTTGTCAACTCGTCAACGCATGGCCTCTGTTGAACGATTAGTTGTCTCAGATCTCAAATGGAACGATTATGCGACTTGTGCGTGTTGCTGTCTTTTTCTATCCTGGTTACTGACTTTAATTTTTTAGTTGTGGTTCTCACCGCCGTTGGATATGATTACCGTAAGTATCGTAGACACATACGCATTCATGGTCTTTAACAACGTCAGTCCTCACATTCCCGGACGAGGTAATGCTCATCTTCTACGTGATTCCATGACATTTACTATTACTACAGGTGCAGTTCATTTGGGTAAGCCTGCGTTTCCTTCAGATAAATTACCAATTCTAATGTGGATGTAGAGTAAACCTTGGACAAGGATGTGCATATTATTTTTTTTCGTCTGTGCCGTGACTGTCGCCACATTCCCGTGCAATAATCATCAGCCTTTAGACCCGTTACGTTGGCCTATGCTCAGTCGTGTATGTCAACGTGTACCAATCGTATTTTATGTTACTAATTTAGGTTTACAGAGTAAATTCCCTATGTATGACATACACTTGGCTTTGGAATCATTGACTGATCTAATCTAATCCAAGGGGGGAGTTCATTTCTTCCTCTCACTTCCGAGGCGAGTCCTATGATATTGACGAATATCAAACTTCCCTTTCTAAATTGTATGTGCACGTAGATGTATGTGTTCCAAGCATTATATTGAATAATCGATGACATCTAAAGATAATCATCTACCAACGCTAAACAGCTGTTAGTATAGTATTCAGCGTCTCCAATGCCGACACTGCTCAACGACACTTTGCATGAAGATAGTATTCTTTATTTCTTGTCGGTCTGGACTACTTTGGTATTTCTGGGTGCGGCAGAACGTAAGATTTCATGTTCACAACCTATAGATAAATCACATTTCCAGAGGCAGTGGCAATGGTCCTTCGTGTATGGGCGCTGTACAATCGATCAAGGGTCGTCCTCGGCACTCTCCTCGCATTATATGCTATCGAGGTCTTCGGATTCTTTGCTTATTGTATCCTGGTCAGCACCCAAAATGGTTTCGCAGGTAGGTGATCTATTTAACACGACGCAATGTTTCATTATCGTACGTAGTTGGTACGCAAGCAACCGGCAGTCCGTTTCCGATGCAACTATTTAGGCCACCTGAATGGACTCTACTTGTAGGCGCCGCCCAGATCACACTGGGTGCTCTGATGTGTCTTTTGATCACCATTCGATTCGTCAAGGAGTTGATTCAAACATACAAGACCGAAAAACGGCTGCGACTGGGTCGCTACATGAACGTGCTCGTCAGGGAAGGGATATTCTACTTTCTCAGGTGCGCTCCTTTCCTCATCGTGTCAATCAATTTGGGATAACCGCCGACAGTATCCTAGCGTTTGCACTCATCGGCGTGTTCATTAACACGGGAAACGTTTCCGCGGACAAATGGCAGGTGATCCTACTGGGGGTGATGGACTATGTCCCTCCTTACACGCTCGTACCGCGATTTATCTTAAGCTTGCGAGGAATGTATGCGCGCGATTTGAGTGGCAGATGCGGAAGCGAAATTGATGCTTCCTTTTCTTTTATAACTGACCTTGACGCTGTACAAGTAAGCAGGATGGTGTTCGCAGATGCAGAGCGGAACGAGGGTAGTCGATTAGCGTAGATGGAGTTGCATCGCTAATGATCAAAACAATCACATCATGTCGTTCATTACTTGAACATTCGTAATGATGACATTCGTCTCTCAGACAATTTAAAGGTCACAAGCATAGGTTTGTGGGGTTCAGTGGTCTGCGCTTGATCAGCCACTGATACATACTTCAAAGCCTCACCAACCAGCTCACACAGGATGTTTTACATAATATCTACACCAACCCCTCCCGACATATATAATCTTAATGCTGACGACTGGTAAGCTAAGCTCGGCCGATATAACGGATTGACGAGTTTAACGTCCGAACCGACGATCGGTATCACTTTTTCCCCGTCAAATCAGCTGCCTCCATCCATTTCTTTGGGACTCCCCGTGACAACAAAAACTCGGTCACGATCTTGATGTGTTTTCCTTGTACATGCACTTCCAACCCGGTCGACTTACCAACGATAGGTGACACTGCCAGCGTATATATCGCCATTGGACAAGCAAACAAAGGGACCACGCACCAGATGTCGCACACGCGCACAGGCGTCTCAGTTCATCGGCCATCTCCTCCGCCCCAAGAAAGAAAGGCTCGAATCCGGTCACCAACGTGCTCGCCTTTCTGCCTTGTCGAATCTTGACCACCACAGAAATCGGTTTCAGTTGGCCCTTTCTGCCAATGCGATGAGTTCATCCCCATGGCGTAGAAACGAGGCGTACTTGAGTACCGTATCCTTCCCTTCTGCTCGTATCTCGTACCAGCTCTGCATTTTTTCGGAAAGTCTTCGTACCACCTCTTCTCGCTTTAGGAACTCGATGCTTTCGGGCGCTTCCCCCTTGGCACATATTGTCGAGCACAGCACCTCGTCCATCCCAACGTTGACGTATGATTGATCTCGTGGATTCGTCAGTTGCCGAGCGGTGATATAGGTGCTCACTATGGATTTTAGGTCCGAATAGCTATACAACACTGAGGAGCTGTACCCAGTCAGCGTGCCCAAAGTGAGGCTCGGATGCCACGCACTCGAACCCTCCCTCTGAAAAAAACTGTGTAGATCCGCTGGGTGCAAACGGTTTCCACAGCTCTTTCACCTCCATTTCTCGTACCCTTACTCTTTCCTCTTCCTCCCTCCTCCCTCTTTTCTCTTCCTTGATCTGAATGTCCCGGAGGGATGCATACGCTACGTGCGCAACCACGTCAGGATGGGTGCTTGACACGCTCATCACGAGCGGTTCAGGTTTCATATCCTTGAACGTCAAGATCCCTTGTTTGTCCAGAGACTTGAAGAACCCGACAAGCGACTTGTGGTTCGAGTGTTTGATGTCGATCTGCGGGTACGAGGACGGTGACTCGCCCGACGGTTGCTCACCAGACTTGGAAATGAATGCAGGCCGAAACGGCAAGACGTATGATGAATAGAACGTGCTCGCTAGAATGGGAAAGGATGCGGAGGTGAAGGACTTGAGGGTGGTCGCGATGGCCTGCAGGACAGCGACGCGCAAGATTTCTGAGACCCCTGCCAAGGCTGTCGACGTAGATAAATTGGTGGACAGGGATCTCACCTTCCTTGGAGAACGCCGACTCAGCCTGAGCGGAGGGGGGGCTTTTGGGAGCAGAGGCGGGCGCAAGCGATCGAGCCGGAGGTGACGTGTTGAGTGCGTTCGACCCGCTCGGATCGTTGACCACATTGTCGGGGGCAGATTCTTGCCTCGCGTCGTCGTCTGCCAGTTCTGGTTTTGGCGGGTTGAGCTCGATCTCCCCTGGGGGGTCGGCCTTGCTCCCTACCGCGAAGAGGTGGTCTTTCCAGGTGTGCAATACATGAACGGCCTTCCCCTTTGAACTCGTCTTGAGCGTGTCCAAATCGACCGCCAGCCGACCGACCGCGAGTGGAGGTCCACATGTCGAGGGGACCTCGGCAGTGGATTGTACAATGCTGATCAGTTGTTGTGGTGACACGGTCGGAGTGGACACCTGGACGACTAATGGATGAAGGCGTTTACTAGAACCGATAGGTAAACAGGCTAGGCTTACCACCGGGTATCATGAGGTCAGCACCACCCACGAGGACGGGTATGACGGACGGTGGTGTGGAAACGAAGGGCAGTAGGTCGTACTTCTTCCAGAGCGTGTAGACTTGTGTGCAGCGACGTCAACTGACGGTCGACATGGTAGACACGAGGAGCGGTACCTGTAGGGATGAGATCGACGGCATCCTTGCCGATGGTGAACCAGAGCGGATCGCCTTTGGACGACAGATAAACGACCTGGGCCGTGTAAAGACAAGCAGAACCAAAGAAAAGTGAGCTCACGCCGGGATCGTTTGTATACGTGGCCATCTTTTGGGAGACGAGTCCGTCGGGTACGAGCACGTCGCCGAGCTCGGCGTCGACTCCATACGTTTGCATGACGCGCTGCTTGAGCTTGCGGCGATCAGAACTGCGAATGGGCGCTGCAGCGGGTCAGTAATACGCGTCGTGGGTACGAGGAACATGCCCGAGGTTTTGACGTTGGCCAACGGTTTCTTGAACATGGTCGTGATGAACGAAAAAGGTGTTTTTGTTTCATGCCCCGAGCGACGTCGCACCGCATCTCGAGGACACACCCGTCCTCGACGGCAAAACAACAGGACGATGGCAGCGTTCGGAATCCGATCTTCAACACCGAACGATTCGGTCAACACATTCTCAAAAATCCCCAGATCGCGGACACGTGTGTACTCGTTTTCACCCGGGACGGTCGCGCTCACATAATTCTCTACAGGATCGTAGAAAAGGCGCGGTGTCGGACATGGTCGATATAACTGACAGGCTGACGCTTTCTTCAGGCGAATCTGCGCCCGACAGACATCGTCCTCGAGGTCGGTCCCGGCACTGGGAATCTGACGGTGCGCATCCTCGAGAAAGCGAAACATGTCACTGCAGTAGAGATGGACCCTCGGATGGCGGCAGAGGTGACGAAGCGCGTCCAGGGAAAGTACGTACCGAGCCCGTACTCCTTCTTTGTCTCTGACCCGTTCGCAAGGCCCGAGCAACGAAAGCTCGACATCGTCGTCGGCGACTTTGTCAAGGCGGATCTGCCCTATTTCGATGTGTGTATATCCAACACGCCGTATCAGATCTCGTCGCCGCTCGTCTTCCGGCTGCTTTCTCATCGGCCTCTCTGCCGTGTCGCCATACTCATGTTCCAACGCGAGTTTGCGCTTCGTCTGGTCGCGCAACCCGGCACGGAGTTGTGGTCGAGACTGTCTGCCAACGTGCAGCTGTATTCTAAAGTAGACTTGCTCATGCACGTCGGCAAGAACAACTTTCGACCGGCACCGTTGGTAGAGTCGTCCGTGGTCCGGATTGCACCGCTCGATCCGCCACCGCCGGTCAAGTTTGAAGAGTTTGACGGGCTCACCCGAATAGTGTTTTCGCGGAGAAACAAGACAGTGCATGCGACGTTCATGGCAAAAGGCGTAGTGGACATGTTGGAGAAAAACTGGCGAACTTGGTGTTCGTTGCAGAACAAGGTCATCCATGCAGATTCGACGAAAACATGCGCTCACACGTTCTCTAGATGATCGACGATGGCGCCGGTATGAAGTCGCGGGTGGAAGACATCTTGAATTCGACGGGATACTCGGACCAACGTGCTGCAAAAATGTCGGTAGACGACCTTTTGAAGTGAGTCCGGTCTACCCGCACGAGACAGTCTTGACCGTCCACTCAGATTGTTGTCCGCTTTCAACGAGGAGGGAATCCACTTTGCTTGAGTATTAGCGATCGTATGTAACATCCAACAATTATTTGTCCTTTTACTTGCAAGTGCCGACCTGAAGTCGGCCTTGACCTTGCTTGCACATGAATGTACGATCCATTAAGCTAGCTACATTTCTGGAAGTTTAAAGTGTATGGTACACTCGCTCTACCATCCATCTAATCGCCATTGCCATTGTTCTTTCGCTCTGGATCGTGGTTGACAACACGGGGTACGATTGAATGGCTCACCCTGCGTTTCGTCTAGGTGGGTTTTCCTCTTCCTTTTGCTCTGGTCGCTCCCTGACTTGTTCTAGTGCATTCAGTGGCTCATTCAACGGTACGTCTCAGCTATCATCAACCCACATCGAAGCTCTCGTCGCGTCCGCTTCGACTCTCGAGTCGCCTGGCTTGTCTGGGGTCGTAGTTCTTTTCCGACTCGTTCCAGTGTAAGAGTGTGATGAGAGGGAGCGCGAGATAACGACGACGACTACGTCATCAGTCGATGTAGCTGAATCAGTCACGCCGATGTGAAAATAAAACGCACGTCTTGCTTTGAGATTGGAAAGAAACGAAGGCGGAAGGGGTTGGACGGATATGATGGCTGTCGGGTGACGACACGTAGCAGCGACGATACAATATGCGCGATAGTACTAGTAGTACTTATCAATGTCCCCATTTTTGCAAAACAATCTAGCTTCTTGATCTGCACAGGTAATGTTTCTTTGGAATGGCTGGAAGTGAACTTGGAAGTGAAATGTGGATAGGAATATTATCATTTAATGGACAGAAGGCATTTCTGTTCCACTAAACGTTGCAGCATTTATTTTATGACTTTTGGTAGTGTACTGGACATTTTTGATGCATTCATATTTTTCATTCTTAGAAAGCTGCACAGAAATATAAAAAGTGTGGTTAAAAGTCAATCAAAAGAAATGAAATTGGCTTTTATATGAGGCAGCGTGAAAAACATTGTACGAGTTAGAAGGTGGCTTCGGAGATCATATGACTCATCTAATCAAATCACGTGATACATTAGTCGCGAGTGTCCCTCTTTAAGCTCTTCTTCCTCGCATGGGCGTCGCTGGCTTGTGGGAGGTAAAGCGAACTTCACTTGTGTTCGAACGTTGACAATGACGGTCTGCTGTCAGATTCTTCGTCCAGCAGGTCAAGTTCGTTCCCTTACCGACCTCGCTGTCGAGGACGGCTTCAACGCTAATCCGTCTCATCACCGCGGCTTTCGCATCGGCATCGACGCATCCATCTGGTTCTTCCATGCGACATATGGCAGGGAGGGCGAAAACCCAGAACTACGTACGCTCTTCTTTCGCTGCTGTCGTCTCCTCCAGTCGCCTTTGCTCCCCCTCTTTGTCTTCGATGGCCCGAACAGACCCGCGATTAAACGCGGAAAGCGCGTCGGCCAAAACGCGCACTGGCTCACCCAAGGCATGAAGAACATCATCGACGCTTTTGGGTTCGAGTGGTGGGTTGCTCCAGGCGAGGCGGAGGCAGAACTTGCTTACCTCAACCGGATCGGTGTCATCGATGCTGTCCTTAGCGACGACGTCGATAACTTTCTCTTTGGTGCTACCACGGTCATACGAAAGTGTGTCCTCCTTTTTCTCTTTCATCTCACCGTCTGATCTTCTCAGTCCGAGCAATACCCTCTCTGGTAACCGTGCACACCCTGTCAAGAATGCACATGGAAAGGACGATGGGAACCATGTCGTCACATACAAGGCGGATGCCATCCTGTCCCACCCTTCCGTTTCCCTTTCTCGACAAGCCATCATTCTCATCGGTCTTCTCTCGGGGGGTGACTATATTCCCGCTGGTCTCCCTGGCTGCGGCCAGAAATTTGCGACTGGCCTGGCCCGTGCTGGCTTTGGCGATTCCCTCTTTATGGCTGTCAGAGAACTCAAGGGGGCTAGACTGGACGCGTTCCTAGACCAATGGAGAGAAGATGTTAAGTGCGAGCTCAGAACGAACAAGAGTGGTCTTTTACCTTCAAAGAAGCCTTCCCTCGCAACCTCGCTTCCTGACGACTTTCCCTCACTCCCCGTCTTCACGTCTTATGCGGACCCTCTGACCACCGAAAACACACCACAAAAGGGTAAGCGCAAGCTCCCGCCTGGTGGATGGAAAAACGATCCTGATCCGATGAAAATCGCTTCTATCTGTGAGCTATACTTTGAGTGGGGTGTCAAGGACGTCATCGTACAACGATTCAGAACCGTCCTCTGGCCCGGTATGGTCTGTAGAGCGGTCCGAAGGAGTGTCATGGACGAGGATTCACGTCAACACCCCGCATCGAATCGTGTACACAGATATGATGATGAGGAAGAAGACACTGCTAGTCCCTCATCCCCCACGAAGCGAATCTCTTCTACTCTATCCGCTCTCACGCTATCGTCTCCCTTGAAAAAGCCTACTAGTGTGTCTGCCTCCGATTCATCATCGTCCGAACTCTTCGTGCTATCCTCCCTCGTCCGGCTCACATTGCCTGTATCACCTAGCTCATCTCGCTGCGCATCTCCTTCTGCGTCTACTTCCAGTCCGAATCCACTTCTCTTGGAGATCCTCTCTCAGCGTACACATGTCTCAACCGATGCCACCCTCGAGTATCGCGTCCTCGTCGATCCCACCACGCTCGTAGAGCGTGCAGAGAGCGGCGTCAAGGGCCTTCGGCCTCCCCTCATAGGTGGACTGTTTGGTACCGACCCCTCGAACGAAGGCGAGGACACGCCAAATGAGAGCGGGAGCGACGACGGCATCGAGCGTCTAGAGACCGCCGCCGATGCCGCAGCAAAGTCGGGCAAAAAAAAACGTAAAGCGCGTCGAGAGATTCCAACAACGCCGCTTCGTATATGGTTGCCCGCTTGTATGGTACGTGCCGCTGTGCCCGAGATGGTGGAAGCATACGAAGAAAAATTAAAGGTACGTGAGCAGAAGAAGGCAAAGCGCGGAACAAAAGGAACTCAGGCGAAGTCAAAAAGACAGGGTGTCGTGGGAGACGAGGATGGTGGTGTGCCGTTAGCGACCGAGGTGTCCAAATCGAAGCCGAAAGTTGGAAGGACTGGTGGAGCAAGAAGGAAACCAAAGCAGGCGTCGGAGGCACAGGACGATGCGTACGAACTGATCGACTTGAGCGCTGGGGAGAGTCTGCGTTCGTCTGACAGGGAGCGCGACGATGAGAAACGCAAGCCGAAAGCGAGGATGGGGTCAAAGCACACTCTCAAACCAGCATCAAAGAACGGCGCGTCGATCAAGAAGGCAGCGACTACCTGCGTGACGAAAAATGTCTCAAAACAATCCATTTCTTCTCGACACCTCGTTGGCGCCTCACAAAAGGGTTCATCCGACGCCGATAATTCACCATCTCTACCGAAATCGACACGTCCACTGGACCTTCTCCGCGCCAAACCCAAGTCTAGCACCGTCTTACCCAAAGCCAAAGCAGCGGCCGTCCCGAGATACAAGGAAGAGGAGTCTTCTTCTAGTCCGATACTAGTCGAATCTAAGCTTGGTGCATCGGTACCGCCTCAGAAGGCGAAAAAGCAGCCCTTGAACGTTGACGTTTCCGATACAGACTCAGGAATAGAGGCGAGCGATGTATTCGACGGGACTGCAGCAATCGCAATATATGACCCAGTGAGGAGTGATGCGGTGGGCCACGACATCTTAACCCCTGTTGGGAACTGACGGTTCATGGACAGAAGGTGGTTGATAGAGCGATAAATGGGCCATCTGATTTCAAAGTAATATCGAGATATATGCTTCCAACCTTAGAGGCTACTCCTTCCGAACGCACTTTGTCCGCCCCTCGTATACGGGAAACAAGGGCTGGTTGGGACAACGCAGTCAGACAATCGCCGGGGTCTGAGAGCAGAGACGAAGAGGGAAGTGAAGGCGATGAATTACCGACGTTTCATCGTGGTTCGATCAAGTCAAGAACAAAGGAGACAGCTGTGATACCCCATCCTACGCCTCGTCCATTTCCAATGCAACTGACATTTGAATCACCCGTGTCTCCATACTCGTCGAGGCACCGGGGTAGGCACAACGACGAAAGCGACGGTGGCGACGGGATCGAAATCACGGACGTATTTACTACCCCGCGTGCGCCATCGCCACCGCATTCTCCGACACCGAGCCCTTCGCCTGCCAACTCCATACCCGTCTACATCGCGGCAGGCTTTGCCACACGTTCTTCCGAGTTCCCAAGAAGTCCCACCAGTTCCGCTGAGCGACAAAAGAAGACGAAACCACGCGGGCGTATGTCGTCGGATCGAAACCCATCTGGGAGCGAGAGAGATGGCACGCTCAAGTCGCCACGTAAGTCTGCGGCGCACTCGTCTCCGCGGCACTGTATGCGTGAGCCGTCTCCGACACCATCGGGCTTGGTTTCTTCCTGCGCCGCCTTGTCATGGGTCGATGCGGAGGGGCGTGGGGACGGATCTACGTGTGATAGTGACGATACCGGACGGCCGAGCGACGGTACGATTGACATCACCAGCGGGTCCGAGGACGAGGAGAGACGAGACGCCGATGACTCGGACAACCGAGGCGGTATAGCGGAAGAAGAGGAATGGACGGACGGGGACCAGGATGTGGACGGGTGGGCGAACAAGGGTATGATCTTGTCTGTGCCACCATCGCCCGCTCGCGACCGCGCGTCTGTCGAGCAACCACGCGCGTCCAAGTTTAAGCCTGCCCCTGTGGGTTCGACGGTGGCAGCGACACGTACCGAACCTCGGTCTAGTGCCAAGTTTGACCAAACCTCAACGCGTCCTAGTCGCGCACCTTTACTCGTCGCACGGGCTAAACGGAACGTAATTGTAGAAAACAACGTCATCGATCTCACCTCGGATTAGACGTGATCTTTCCATGTAGTTGTGTTATGCTACGGGTAGTAGCGATAACCGTGTTCCCTATCAACCATGATTTTTCTCTGATGGCAGGCTCAGATGAACTGTGGTTCGCAGTGAGGGCCCATCACAATCTCGCTGAGTACCGAATTCGCAGGCCGAGGGTCGGCGCTGGCATAGTCAAAGCAAAGTTCCGGTTTATCAACTTCCTCAGATCTTCGCCAGCAGTAGTTGCCTCGCGTATAGAATGTCTCATGGTCGATCGGGAACAAGTCATGCGATGATCTTTACAGATGTCGTGTGACCCGATGTGACAGAGTTTCGCACTAAAGGCGCAAAAGGGGGTCAAAAACCGGAAACCATCCGCTCTTCGAATGCAAGCAGATAAAAATCGAAAATAAATAGGACATTGTGTGTTACCATTGTCTCAATATGTGTGAGTGTACCGGTGAGGATATTGCACTTTGTTGAACCTACAGAAAATGTTTATTGACCCTTTTGCATAACCGGGTGTAAGCCTGGTCATGCCACACAGTCACGTCTGTCACACCGTTATATCATCGGTCGTCACACATCGTAGATAGCAGTCGCATTTTGTACCCGTACGTCGTCGTCACCCGTATAGAGAGCGTGGTCCAGTTCTTTCGTGCCCGCCCTTCTCAGTGTTTCCACCGTTGGCCACGGTTGGCTTCCACCGGGGCATTGATAGTAGGCATCCAGTGCTTTGAGCCGGACCTGCTGTGACGTCAGAGCAAATTACCGTCAACAACCTTATGTAAGTAAGTAATCAGCCTACTCGTCCCTGCTTTAACTATCGTGTCCCCCTCTGAGAAACGCAAGCACGCCATCCACGAAGCTTGTGTAGACATGAATAAATTGAACGAGGTCATACAACGACTATTAGAGTTGAAGGAGGAGTACAAGCACACTGAAGAAGCCGAGACTGGAAAGGAGATCATGAAGCAGGTGGACGCCATTCAGGACATTTTTCGCGATGCAAAGAAACTTGTGAGTTAAATCATTGAAGTATTTTTTGTCTCTTATCTCAAATACCGATAAGAAACTTTCGTTTTCCTCAGTGTCATATTCCCATCTCAAGGATATGGGACTGACACGAAAGGATTTCAGGTTGGATGGCGCTAAATTAAATGCGCACATTGCAACCTCGTCTATTGATTCGAAACACATAGACGGTCTCTGCTCGCAGATCGCTCGAATCAATCGCTCGACAACCAGGAAGGTAAGTTTAATTCAGTCGCACACTACACTGCATAATGCTTGATTATCTAACGACTATTTGTAGTTTGAAGCATACGATCGAATGATTCTCGACGCAGTTCTCTTGACTATCGCCAACATTTCTTTTGACGCGAAGCTCCCAGTAGCAATCCTTCCGGACATGCGAATCGCGACTGGCGATGGCGTGTTGGTGGAGAATACCGTAAACCAGTCTGAAGTGTGGCTCACTGGTAATGTTGACTATGTGGTCTGCATTTATAAAGACGAGGGAGATCGCAGTATGCCTTGTTTGATTAATTTCTTACTGAACATTGTGATGATTTTTCCCAGATCGTATTTTTGATGCATCGCTGACCACGCTTATGAGGCGTATTATTGGAAATTGTATGTTGCTGGTTGAAGCAAAACATGAGAAGGAATCATTGGATGAGTATATACCAGAGGCCACTAGTCAAGCCATTGCTCTGAGTGAGATGACTGGGTACATGTTCAATTTCTTTTGCTTTGGCATCACTGATTACTACCATGCACTAGTAAATGCACTGTTCGATCTTGTTTGTCTGATGGTACTAGATGGATGTTTCTGATGTACAGTCATGATGGCCAGGGGAACCACACCTTGTATAATGGACCCATCCTTAAAATTGGGCCACAACCTGATGTTAGTGAAGACCTCAAGAAAGAGGTGCAATTCCTTGTGGAGTTTTTGTATCACTGGGTATGTTTGGCTCTAAATTCTAAATTGTAAGAGTAATTAACCCTTTCCTCATATATTTACAGCTAAAAGCTGATGGTGATATTGATGAGGATCTCTTTTGCATAGTTGAATAGGTTGTCAAGCTGTTACAATTTTACTTCTTTCTCTTGTTATTCTCACATTTTTGGACTTATCATTTCCTTTTGTTTATGATGACTAAACTGTTCCATTACTTTCCAGAAGATTCCACCACTTACTGTTACAATTTTCTTCCTTTGTCCATTTATCTTTGTTATCTCTTCTCTTGAACCAACTTTCCATTGTCTTTTTGGCATGTATGTTTCTGCCTACAACTATTCTCACCTTCTAGTAGTCATAGGCTTTTCTCACATTTCTATCATAGCTGTCTAGTCATACTCTTTTTGACCATTTCTTCTATTGCTTTCTATGGACAGCCACTCTGCAGTCACCTCTGTCATGACAACTTAGTAATCCCCTTCTTTCACATTCCATAGGATTCAACACTTACACATCCCTCCCTATTTATACCTTCTGCCCAGCACTCCTGTACTCTATTCTCAATCTGTGCAATCTAGCATTGTTTTTGAGTCCTCCTCAGTTCCCTAAGTTCCTAAGCACCTTCTCCGCTTTCTTGAGTGTATAGTCTCACTGACCATTCACCAGAACGTATAGATCTCCCCTCCAGGCTGAGTTATACCTCTTTGTGAGTGTCCTACCTCGGAGTAAGTCTCTGGCAATCCCTCAAGAAACACTTTGTGTACCACTTGCTTAGTCATTGTTTCCTTCACATTCTATAAAATTCCTTCACTTACCTTATATATTTGTCTATATTTGTCCTTCAGGATATATATACCCTTTCATCCCAGTTTCCCTTCTTTTCCTTTAACTTTGATCTTCTTGAGTCTCCCTCATTTAACCTTGCACTAGAATTTATCTGCCTTTTGGGCTCTTAACCTCTTTGATGTCTGGACGTACACTTGAACATTCCACTTGACCTTGTTAGCAACCATATTGTTGCATCAAAGGTCTCACTCTAAACCTTTATGGGTACGACTCCTACCTAGAACCCTTGACCTTTGACTTTAGGACTAATCAAGTTCTGCATTTGACCTTTGAGCATAACACAAGCAGAGTGTGTAAGTTGATTATGAGGTAGTAGGGAAGTGTTATGATATGCTAAGGCTCCTCCTTTTTCTTTCATCACATCCAATGCTCTGAGACCCTCCTCACTCTAGACACCTTGTCTATCATCACTTTTGTATCACAAGGAATGCTGGTGAATGCCAGCACTCTTTTGAATTCTCAATAGATCAACCACAATGTCCTCCTGGACACCCTCTTCATATCTCTGGATGCTATCCTCCATGGGACCCTCCTTGAACTGGCTTATCCCCAGTCTTTGCCTTACTGAAACCCCAAAACCCTTTACCCTAGATGTCTCATTTTCTCAGAACCCTAGACCCTATGCCTTGCTGATTTCTGTTTGTCCTCTTTGATTCTCTGAACTTTGTATAACATTTCATCAAACCTTGTACCATCTGACTTTGCTTCTTTGATCCTTCTTAGAATTTTCTTTCACCTCACAGCATTTCTTTTTTGATTCCCTAGAATATTCCTATGCTTAGTCATTGCTTTGTCATTGGACCTTCGAATACTATTTAGTCATTTCCTTTCTGACATTGTATTTTTAGCTTTGATCTACCTAGCACCCCCCCTGTACTTACCTCCCAAGGCATCTCCTTGTATCTCTTAGTACCTTGTTGTTACGAAACCCATATTCACACCCTATTTTTCCAGATATTTCTATCATTTTTCCCAACTTTCTACAACAACATCTAACCTCTACGATACGAAAGCCAGCAAGCGCTGACTAACACATCATGTGACTACGGTCTAGACTCTCAACACGTGTTTCCCTCTATTTCCACTTTGACTCACTTCTTTTCATTTCTGCTTCTTCTATTCTAGACTTTGCATTCCAGACCACATGCTAGACGCATGTTGGCCTCACCTTTTTAATTACCATGCCTCATTTCTCTTATCTTTCATTACCGCTCACAGCCTCTTTCATTTCCACTCTTCTTAAGGCTGTGGTACAGCATTCTTGATTCCCGTTGCTTCTTTCTGACTCACACTGTAACATATGACTGAAAATCTCACTTTTTTTCCAATGTTCCAACCGGAACTACTGTTCCGATGCACTGTCCCAACCCATTCCGACCCACAATGGGCCACTTCAATAGAATAAACACTTAATATACCCCCCACTATGTATAGAACGCTATAAACGATACTACAGTCATTTCTAGCTATCTCCTTGCTTCCCAAAGTACCCCCACACTTTCCGATCGCCCTTCCGACCCTTCCGAGCCCTTCCAGACCAGAACTGCCTTTCCGAACTATTTACACATCCTCTCAAGTACCAAAGTCACCATAAATACTATTTAACCACTCTAGAGCGAATACATATATGTTTTACTATTCCAACATGACCTAGAACAATCCCTATCCTTCCCAAACACCTTTCCGAGCATTCCG
>JBBPUN010000016.1:34947-47135 GCA_038094715.1 Heimioporus punctisporus | reverse complement strand
CTTTCACTTCCGCTCTTCTTAAGGCTGTGGTACAGCATTCTTGATCCCCATTACTTCTTTCTGACTCACACAGACTCCGCCTGACTCAGCCTTATCTCTAGGGCTAAGGGCATGGACTTATATAGTAGTATTAAGTACCAAACATGTACAAACAGATAGTAGTATATAAAGGCCCAAGAGCCGGCCAAGAGGACTTCAGTTTGCCCTCTTTGGTTTTCCCTCTACAACCAATGGACTCAGAGAACACCGATCTCGCTTTCTCTTTTCCTTTCTCTTTACGACAATCCTAAGTGAGTGGCCTATAGCCTTAAGTGGTTGTAGGGTTGCTTCAGGTACAGGGGTGCTAGGTAATACTAAGCTAAGAATACAATGTCAAAGAGGAAACAACTAAATAGTGTTTGAAGATTCAATGACTAAGTGAGAGAGAATGCTCTAGAGAATCAAAGAAGAAACATTGTGAGGCGAAAGAAGGTTCTAAGAATACACAGGGATCAAAGAAGTGCAGTCAGACGATACAAGGTTTGATGAAATGTGTTACAAGGTTCAAGGAATCAAAGAAGTGAAGTGGAAATGAAAACAGTGAGGCATAGGTCTAGAATTCCAAGAAAATGAGGCATCTAGGATGAAGGGTATCAGGGTTTCAACAAGGTGAAGACTGGGGATAAGCCAGTTCAGAGAGAGTCCCACGGAGAAGAGTTGTTCAGGGATGCAAAGGAGGTGTCCAGGAGGACAATGTGGTTGATCTGTTGAGGATTCAAGAGAGTGCTAGCATTCACCAGCATTCCTTGTGATGCAAGAGTGACAATAGATGAGGTGTCTAGGGCAAGGAAGGTCTCAGAGCATCAGGTGTGATGTGGAAAAAGAGTGGGGCCTTAGTGTATCATAACAAAATAAAAGCAAGGCAAATAAGTCTGAAGATAAATATAAAATAGATTAAGAAAGAGTCTTGAGCCAAGACATGAGGTGTGTGAGAGACAGAGAATGTTCTAAAGCAAGGAGATCAGGAGATTAGATAAGATCAAGGGGAAACAAAGCAACTAGAAATAAGCCAGTTTAAGGAGATATTCCAAGGGAAGGGTCCTAGGGAGAGGACAGAGAATATCTATTGATGATGTGATATTCCAGAGGAGTTCTGGAGGCTTTGAGATGCAAGAGAGGATCCAGGAGGTCTAGAATATGATTCTAGAGCAAGGGGATCAAAGAGCATTAAAGAAAAAGATAGGCACAAGAATAGACTCCAAGATAAATCATAACAGCTCAAAGCTAGAAAATCTCCATTACTTCTTAATCTCTGCTAAATTTGCCTCTAAATGAGAAGGACCCTTTGTTATCATCTTCTATTGCCTACACCTCTCCAAAACATGGAAAATTCATCCAATCTTTCATACTTCTCTCTTATCATCCTATCACAAAATGACATCCATGGTCCAAACTTCCTGTAACAAATGACTAGGTTGTTTTATGTAAATCTCTTTGTTTAGTTTGCTGTATAGATAAGCAGAACAGATGTCAAGTGCTTCAATATGCCAGTTCTCGAGAGTTGAGAGTGCTAGCATTAAGTGCATGATCTCAAATCATACTACAGGGGAGAAGATTTGGTCAAAATTGATTTCTTTGATCTGGGAGAATCCCTTTGCAATGAGTTATACTTGTTTGTGACCATCAGGTTTTACGTCAAACACCCATCGGTTGGAGATGACTTTTCACCCTTTGGGTGGATCAACAAGTTCATTGTGATCTTTTGGCATCTTGAGTTTTCATTCACATGCATCTTTCCATTCTTGTTGTTGTGCAAGTGGAAGTGTGGAGATGTGGTGATATGACCATTCACAATGGGGTTTAGATTCTATAGAGGGGGCAACCACTTTTGACATCAAGAATACCATGAGATTAACACCTTTTTCCCTACATATGTGGTCAACATCTTCCTTGGAGGTGAGGGAAGGAGACTGCTAGATAGGAAGAGAACCTGATATGTAAGGAGAATGCAGATCAGGTCTAGAGGAGGGACCAGCTTCATCAACAGTTTCTCTCCATCATGAGATGTGTTCAATATCCTGTGTAATATCTGTGGAGTGTCAATCACCATAAATGTTATTGGAGTGTATGGGCACGTGCTGAGTGTGCTCAGGGCAATTTAGCCCACAAGGCACAGAATTATGTGGTGGAGCACCTGAGGAGTGACCAGGTTGTCTGAAAGGTTTGGAATTATGATGGGGAGAGGGTGTGTGAGGGGCTGAGGAGGATTGTGAATCATCTCCAGATGTAGGTTCCTCTGTAGAGCCTGATGATTGTTCTTCCTCTGAGGTGTCAGTATTTTTTGATACTGCTTTAAGGAGGAGTCAGATGAGGATGCATCTGATGTATCTCCCTCTGAGCTGTGACCAGGAGAGGGGGTGTCCTCAGATGAATCTATGTCAGTTTCATAAGATCCTGATGAGTTATATCATGAGAAGGGGAGGCAGGCTTATTAAAAGGCCAATCATTTTCCTTTGAGATAGATCTAGAGATTCCATATACAGGTGTCATATGAGTACAGCAAGGAAAAATGGTCTCATCAAAAATGACATGAGATGATGTGAAAATAACATTGTTGGGTCTCCTTATGAAAAGAAAGTTGTTTTCATTTCCAGGGGCAATGCCAATGTAGATCATCAACTTGGCACATGGGGCTAATTTGTTCACCCTTACATTGGTGTGGAGATGGACATAAGTGGCACATCTGAAAACATGTAAATGGGCAACATCTGGCTTTTTCCCAAGTAGGAATTCATAGGGGGTTCACCATTGTAATTGACATAAGGGAGTGTGATTGTATACATGGGTTGCTTGGGAAATGGAGAAGTCCCACCAAGATTCTGGGCAGCAGGCATCATGCCACATGCTCTCAGATTTGTCCATAATGGTGTACATAAATCTCTTTGCATGTCTGTTTTGTTGAGGTGTGTGGGGTGCAGATTGTTGCACTGTAATCCCTTCCTCTTTGAGAAGAGTGTCAAAAGCCTTTGATTTGTATTCTCCACCAGCATCAGACATCCACATTTTCACTTTTGTACTGAATTGTGTCATGACCATTCTTAAGAAGTGCTTTATTGCAGGCAGAATGGCATCTTTCATTTTGATTGTGATAATCCAGGCAAAGGATGAGAAATCATCGATGAAGGTAAAAATGTATTTGTTCCTGTGGTATAAGAGGGTGGAGAATGATTTAATGTCTGAATGTATGAGCTCAAAGGCTGTAGTTGCACATCTCTCATTTTGGGGGTATGTCCTATTGGACATTTTGCCTTTTAAGCATCCATCACAAAGGGAATCCTTATTAGGTGAGACTGTCTCTGGGAGATTTAAGGTATGCTTTCTGGTATGATACAAAATGTCATCAGAAGGGTGTTCTAGTTGTTTGTGAAGAATCATCTTTGTGATGGAGTGGATAAAGAGGTGATTTCCTTCATTTAATGGTAGTGCCTCAATAGTGTACATTCCTGGGGTAATACACCCTGGAACAAACTTGGCAAGGGTAGTGCCATCTCTATAAAAGAGTGTTAATGAGGATGAATCTCCCTTTACAGTTGCACCATGGGCAAGGATGTGTCCCATTGATACTAGTTGGACCCCTGAGTTAGGGATATGTCCTGTTACAGGTTACCTTCAAGGCTAACAGTAAAACCTAGCTGGATTGCTCCACACTAGCAGAACAAGGAGAAACTGATCAAAGAACACATGGCCAGCTGTGAAGACTTATCGAAGAGCAGAAGAGACATGCAGATGCAGAGGTCTATCAGAGTGAGGAGTGCCTTTCAGATATAGAGAACTTGGACAAGGGCTTTTGGAGGGTGGACAATCAGTCTAGATGATAAAGGATGCCTTTCCAAAGGAGTTGATGTGAGACAAGATCTTGGAGTGAGAGCATCAAGTATAAAGTGGGGATTGTGATGTTACAAGATATGAGGAGATATAAGAGATGCCTGAGAGGCAAGTACAGGGGGGTGCCAGGTAGATCAAAGCTAAGGAATACATTGGCAGAAAGGGAATGCCTAAATAGTGTTTGAATGTTCAATGACAAAGTGAAGGAATGTTCTAGAAGTACAAGGGGATCAAAGAGAAGCAAGTCAGGTGATACAAGGTTTGATGAATGTGTTACAAAGTTCAAAGAAGCGAAGTGGAAATGAAATCAATGAGGCATAGGTCTAGAGTTCCAAGAAAATGAGGTATCTGGGGTGAAGGGTTTTGGGGTTTTGATGGGGTGAAGACTGGGGATAAGCCAGTTCAAGGAGAGTCCCATAAAGGAGAAGGTCCAGGGGTACAAAGGGAGTGTCTGGAAGGACATTGCAGATGATCTGTTGAGGATTCAAGAGAGTGCTGGTATTCACCAGCATTCCTTGTGATGTAAGAGTGATGGTAGATGAGGTGTCTAAGGTGAGGGAGGTCTCAGAGCATTGGGTGTGACAAAGAAAAAGAGGTGGGGCCTTAGCATATCATAATATGTCCAATGTGGTTCAATTGGAGGATGTGTGACTTGTTGTGTGCATCATTCCACCTTATGAGGACTTTTCCTATTCCTATTACAAAGATTTGACCAGCAGCAGTTCATACTGGGATGTGGTCAGACCCAATTAGGCTTTTGTATTTGATGAAATCATTTTGGTCTGGGGTGAAGTGCATTGATGCACCTGAATCTAGAATCCAGATGAGGTTTTCTGGAGTCTTCTCATCACATTCACACATAGAAGAGAGGATGTGCATTGTACACAGAGTCTATTGTCTCCAATTGTAGATACAAGGGTGGTATTTACAAAATGCACTGAATACATTATATTATGAGCTACAAGTCCGTTTGAATGAGCACTAAATAGTTCTAGTAAATCTTTGTGTGTGGAGAGGGAAGGAGGTAGTTGCCTCATATAAAACTGTCTATTTTGGATGGTGTCCAAGCCAGCCATCTCTGTAATCTCTTTGTTGATGGGATCTTCAGGAGGTACAGACCTATAGATGTCAACAAGTTCATTGCCATCACTATCCCAGGAGGCAGCAGGAGGTGCCATCCAATCATCTTTATTTTTGTAGATCCTACAGGTACAATTGCATTTTGGTGGGTGTGCTGATGGTGGGGGAGCCATTTCCTCATCCTGTTGTTTCTTTTCAATGGGAACAGGATCAGCAGTGGTGAGTGACAGTCCAATGTCAACGGTTTGGACCATTTGGCATGTTGATGTCATATTTAGACACTTTGCCAAGGAAATGGCACATTTGATCCTAGTATCAGCTAGGGGTCCTTGTTGACCCTTGTATGATGAGGCAGGGCGGTTTGAAAGGAGCTAGGGATCTGGTATAGGGATCAGACCTGAGGTGTGGGTGATATAGGCAGCTGAAGCGAACTTTGCCTCCACATACATCAATACTGTGCTAGCATCATCATTTATGGCATTGGCTTGTTCCCTTTTGCCTTTGCCTTTGCTATGTTTCACCTTCTTTTTCTTTTCTGGTTCCTACACAGTTGCATCAACACCAGAACCAGATGTGGCAGGTGCATTTTGTGTCTGTTGGGATTGGAATTTGAAGATCTGCCTCTTGCCTTTTATAGCCAAGATTTTGTTCACCTGTTCCTGTCTCCCTTTTTCTTTGGTCAGGGACTGTTGGTCATGGAAGAGAATGGTGGCAGCATAGATGTCAGCGACAGTGGGCTCCTTCTGCTTGCCCTCTGAGTCCTTGGCTTGCATGATCATCTGGGCTACTACCTCCATGGATGGAGGGAGCTTGGCCAGGCACATCATAACCTGGATCTTGAAGGGTATGTCACAACTTTTTTTTCGGCATGATAATGCTGCCGGCTTACCATTCTGGGCCAAATCATGATAAGGGGCATGAAAATTAGCTGCTAATGACAATTGCACAACCACAAGGTGATGACAATAGAGCAACGAGCATTATAACGTGATAATCCCCATGTGTGTGAATTGATGATAAATATCATGCATTATAACAAAGTGGCCCCATGCATGTGAACTGATAATCAGTGTCATGTGATACGAATTTTGGTTGCCTTATACAGTTTGTTGATTGATATTGATCTTCTGCCTGCCACCCCATAGTCTCTTCCCTTGACTGCCATGCCTGCCCAACGGAAGAAGCCAAGAGTAAAGTATGACTACTCTGATGCAACGCTCAACACCCAGATACCATGTTCAAGATGTGGAAGGTCGTTTAAACCACAAGGAATCTGGGGTCACAAGGCAAGCTGTAAAGCTTGAGAAAAAGCAGAAAAAGACAAGATTCGGGCAGGACATCATTATAATAAGACACTGGGTAGTGAGTACCAATGCAATCAACATATATTATCAGATATTAATGTTCAGGATGTAGAACTAGTACCCCCAAGCTTGGATAAGCTCAAGGATCAGGCCTCTACAAATGACAAAAACGACATAACGGCTGGTCTGGGTCTATCTATCATTCCAGCCTTAGCAAATGAGTCTGAGGTATCGGCTCTTGATGATGACAAAAGTGATAAATTTATAAACTTTCAAGTTTCTTTTCGTCTGTGTTGCTAGCTACCTGGTCACTGATGTTGTTTGTCACAAACTAGGTGCTCCTGTGGCATTTGAACCCGATTTAGATTATCATGATCGCCATTACAGCCAAGGTCAGTGTCTGTACCATGACGAACTTTAGTTTGCTGCTAAATTTTATTTCTGGTTTATAAGGCTCAGGTTCAGCTATGTCTATCACAAACTCCATCAATAACCAGCGAAGATCTGCTGAAATCGTTGATGAAAACCTTGCTGACTTCAAGACCGAGTACCATCCTCATAGCAAGCAGTCAACACTTTTCAACACAGCCGATACTTTCCATGCATACAAACTGTCAAAGCCTCCTCAAGATCCTGCCCCTTGGCGACCCTTCTCATGTAAAGGAGACTTCAAATTTGCAGAGATCGCCCTTGAAGCTTCTCTCAACAAAAACCAGGTTGAGGCACTCCTTGACCTTATATCGCATGTAGCCAAAGGTGAAGCTCAGGTTACATTCCGGAATGAGGCTGAGCTTTGTAAAACATGTGATTGGGCGGCAAAAGAGCTCACACCTGTACGTATTTGTGAACCTTTATGATTTTGTGCGATGGGAGAGATGCTGACCAACTCTACACAGTTCGTTGAACATACAGTATCTGTGCCATACAAAGAAGAGATGCTCTCTTATTCTATTCATGTTAGATCTTTATGGCAGTGGGCACTTGACCTTTTGGCTAACCCACATCTTGCACCACACTTTGTTTGGGATGCAGAATGCCTGTACAAGCAGAGTGGTGAACAATTTGATCAGTCCTTTGATGAACCTTGGACAGGAGACTGGTGGTGGGATGTACAAGTGAGTTATATTGCACGATGAATGTTGTTTGTAATAGTTCTATTATCAATGTAGTCTGCTTTACCTACATCTGCCGAGAATGCTGCTCTGCTTGCATTCATCCTGTATGCTGACAAGTCGAAACTGTCCTCATTTGGGACAGTTAAAGGATATCCAGTCATTGCTCATTGTGCCAACCTCCTGGCTGGAATACAAAATGGAAATGACATTGGTGGAGGTACTGTTGTTGGATGGCTATCAATTGTAGGCAGACATGATTCAAATTTAATATTTAGCTTCACAAACCACTGACACTATACTAATGTTGATAGGTTCCTGAGGATGCCAAGGAAGAAGGAAAACTTGGATATACAACACTCAAACGGGTTGTTTGGCACGAATCATTCCTCAAGCTGCTTGAGGAGGTCAAAAAATATTCAAAGTCAGGGTACGCATATGTTTGTCACAATGGGATTGAGCAGTGGCTATTCCCAATCATCCTGATCCTTTTGGCAGACTATGAGGAACAGTGAGTGTGTACAATCTTTTTGATAAGCAGTTCATTGTCCCGATTTAAACAGATGTATGATGTCACTCATCTGTGGCCACCTCAGTAAATGTCCCTGTCCTATCTGCTTGGTCCCTGAAGAAGAACTCCATGATCTTACCAAGTCCTTTGAATCCCGCTTGCAAGAGCAAGCAAAAGCCGCATTCAATGTTTGGACAGAAGACAAACGTACAGGAGAAGAGATGCTTAAGGCACTTGGACTTCATCCTGTTGATGTGTGTAATAGCATTTGGGTTCTTATGTCGGACTGATACATGTGTTAATCTCTCAATTCCAGAATGTGTTTTGGCTTATCCTACTGTCTGATCTGTATTTGGCACTCAGTTTTGACAGATTACATGCGTTACACTTGGGATTATGGGGAAAGCACATTTTCAGGGAGGTAAAGAAAATTTTGTCCTTTCTTGATTGAGGCACACAGACGACAGTTGAGAAATAGTAAGATATATTTTCTTCTTTAATCATATTGGTGTCCATTGTAGATTCAAGTGTTACCAATTTCCCTTCATGGTGACAACTCGCCCACTTCAAGACCATCATAAATATTACTTTCGACGATGGTAATAAGATGTGTGATCTTGCAAAGGTATGTATTGGCTTTTATCGTGTCTAGTCAAACAGTACTAATATTAACACAATTTGGATGCAGTATAATAGCAAGTGTTTTACAGTCTCCTGCATGTTTTCAATAGGAACCAGATTCCCAAGGGCTATGCTGTTGAATGGAACACTTAGTATTTATACTTAGTAGATAGTTCACACAATATTTTACTATAAAAGATGTAACTCTTAGCTGAGTTCAAATCTTAAGTCTTTTGATCCTGACTTTCATCATCAACCCTGACAAGGAACTACTCGACAATCAAACAGGTATGTGCTAAGTCCTTTCCTAGATAGTGCACTTGCAACAGGTTATGAGCCCTGAGTGGCCAGCAAGCAGATTAGCTTCCGCTCTGGTACTTGGTTATACCTGCCCACTGTGATGTGGCAAAAGCCACTCCTTTGGATGAGCAGAGACTGGGTTATGTGGTTCACACTGCTACCCACTTCTGATGTGGTCCACACCACTCAAAGTACAAGTCTCCCTGTTCCCTCTGTCTGGAAGGACATGAAGGGCTCTGATCGTTCAGTGATGCGGTTTCCCCCACGCTCCCTTTCACTAGGTTTCCTACTGATGAACCATCCCAGAATGTCCTCCTCAATGATCAACTCCATGCCAAAACTGAATGGCAATAACTACACCCAATGGTCTGGGACCATCAAAACATACCTTCGCTCCCAAGGCCTCTGGCAACACATTCATCATGCTCGCCCTGAAATCCCTCAGACTACCCTGGCCATTACAAATGCTGCCGGAACTGTCATCACCCCTGCAATCACTCCCACTCAAGAGGAGATTGACAAAGTGCAGGACAAACAAGACACATGGGACAACAACGATGACAAGATCATCAGCATCATCACCCTCACATGCGAATGGAACATCATTGAGTCCAGAATCGATTTCAATGCGGACTCCACTGATCTCTGGAATGCCCTGAAGGCAAAATTCGACAGACCCACTGTCTCCTCCGCAATTACAGAGTTCAAAGACCTTCTAGTGGTGACACTCCCAGAGAACAATTCTCTGGTGTCGGCTTTCTCAAAACTCAATGGACACCTCAAGCGACTATCAGACTATGGCTACTCCATTGACGCCAAGATTGTGTCAATGATCTTTATCGCCAAGTTACCTAAGTACGCTGACCCCATCGTTGCAGCTATCGCTGCTGCTTCCGTCGATGTCGACCCCACCACTTGTCTTCCCAAGGCTCAGTTGCCGTCTACAATGGACCTTGAAGCCCAGGTCATCGTCACCTGGCAGACGCATGCCCAACACCATAAGCTGGACCATCCGCAGGCAAAGAAAATCTCGGCCGTCAAGCATCACACCGGGAATCCTAAGTTCTCGCAACAGCAAGGTTCTTCGTTGACAACTACCACAGGCGACAACTCTATGACCAATACTGGTGGCCAAACAAATGGTAAGAAGAAACGTTGTGAAGGCCAACAATCGGATGATGTGCAGGTGCGGCGTGATGAAAAGCGCAAAAAACGCAAGGAAAAGCATGCAGCGCAAGCCACCGCATCCTTCACATTCGCCACCCCCATCATCCTTGACTCAGTCAAAACAACATACACCGAATTGACCATCAATCCACGCGCACTTGCGCACACCACCAGTTCGACTCAATACAGTCCCCCTGCGTTCCCTCAAACTGCCACTACCGTCTCTCTCGCCCGTCGCCTTGAGGTCCTGTTACGATTCCTCGGACTTACCGTTTGTTTTTCTTCAATGACTAATTCCTTCCCATCTCGGCTTTATCTGAATAACTCACTTGCTTAGTCATCCCTTCCATCATATTCCACGAAGTTCTACCTTGTATTACTTAACTTATTTGTGCTCATTTGTTCTTTCGGGTATATATACCCTTTCTCCTGCGCAACCTTTCTCTTTCTCTAACCTTGATCTACTTGAGCCTAGCTCTAGTAACTTGTAACATTTCCTTGAATAAAGGACCTTGTTTCTATCCAAGCCTCACAGTGTTGCTTTGAAACACCTCTTGACTTTGCCAGCAACCACCTTGTTGCGTCATAAGTCTCACTCCGACTCTACCAGGATACTACGGGTACGATATTTACCCAGAACCTCTGACCCTTCATACTAGACCTTATCGAGTCTTGCGTTCGACCTACAAGCGTAACAAAAGATCAAGGTTCTCCTCGTACGGGCATACCATCATAGTACTTGCCCACCATATCTTCCTCCAACACTCCGTGGAGAGAACCCCTTGACCCTGAACTCTCTGAACCAGAACAAGAAAACTCACCGACCTCCTCCGAACCATCCTCTGACGTCGAGGTACGCACTGAACCTGACGACACCTTAGACCTTACTGCGAACCTCTCGACCTCTCTCCACATCCCTCAAGCCCCAACCCCCTCCTCTCCAACTCCCATCCAACGATCCTTCCCCTTTGGCATCCCACCTCCCCCACCACCCAAACCACCCCTCCTCCATACCTTCCCAACTCTCCCACCCACCATGACATCTGCTGTGAAACACACCGAACTCCACCTTGGTGCCCCAAAACCATTCAATGGAGACCCTAAGAAGGCCGATGCCTGGATGGTCACCATCTGGTCTTACCTTCTCATCAATGATAAAGTCTATGACAACAACAACAAGAAGATAGCCTTTACCCTGTCACATATGACTGAAGAACCAGCGGCCACCTGGGCCAATACCCTCAGACGACAGGCATTTGCCCTTACCAACCCTGACTTCAGCACGTTCGCTGCCTTTCTTGCCAAATTCGATGCCGATTTCAAAACCCATGACGTAAAGAACGACGCCATTGCCTGGTTGGCCACCACCACCATCTCCAACGGAAGCCAACTAAACGAATACCTTGCCGAGTTTCAGAACAAGGTAGCCTTGTCTGGGATTACCGAGGACGCCATCCTCATCAACTTCCTCGCCGCTGGAATGCCGAAGAAACTTATGGAAAGGATCTACGGAATGGATACCATCCCCACTACGATCAAAGCCTGGTACGAAAAGGCCATCCATTTCCAAACGGTCTACAACGGGACCAAAGAAATCGGTGCTCGATCTCATCACACCAAGACCCATATCTTCCATTCCACTTCCCCTTCAACTTCTACCCCCACCAAAGACCCCAATGCTATGGATGTCGATGCTGTCAGAGTTGGCAAACTCACCCCTGAAGAAAGGAAACGATGTATCACCGAAGGACGCTGTTTCCGTTGCCGAAACAAAGGGCATCTTTCATCTACATGTCCCAACTTTACTTCAGAATCGAAGAAAGCCCCACCCAAGGACAAGAAAGTCCGAAAGGCTGAACAAACTGCCTCCCTCAAAGAAGTCGACGAAGACGAAGACGATGAAACAAAGACCACCATTGGAAGGGTGGCATTTTCTCAGGATTTTTAAATGGGAGGACCACCCTGACGCATGGTACCTCCATTTGTAGAACCCATGTACTTGTAGCCGATCCGACTCAGAAGAATGTACAACTTCCCCTCTCGATCGTGACTACCACTGGAAAAGACGTCAAAACAAATGCCCTCATTGACTCTGGAGCCAACATTTGCTGTATCGACTGGCATTTCGCCAAGAAACACAAGCTCCCTCTCAACAAACTCCCTACCCCGATCCCTGTAACAAACGTCGATAACACTACGAACCAAGCAGGGATGATCAAATACACCTCA
>JBBPUN010000016.1:11853-34851 GCA_038094715.1 Heimioporus punctisporus | reverse complement strand
CCGACATTTGCTGTATCGACTGGCATTTCGCCAAGAAACACAAGCTCCCTCTCAACAAACTCCCTACCCCGATCCCTGTAACAAACGTCGATAACACTACGAACCAAGCAGGGATGATCAAATACACCTCAACCCTCTTCCTACAAATAAACCACCTACATCAAAAGGTGAAATTCTTCATTATGCACTGCGGCTCCTCCAACATGATCCTCGGGATGCCCTGGTTAAAGAAAACCCAGCTGCTCATTGACTGGGCAGAACGAACCATCTCCATCGAAACGACCAATGACGAAACCGCCACCTACAACCAAGAAACCATTACTCAAGAACTATACCTCTCGGCTAAATCAAAACCACCCCCTCCCATTGCCAAGGCTGTATGACACATCGGAGCGGACCCAGTCCGACATAACAGGCTATTCCAATATAACGAATATTACATGGGTCATCACCTCCCCTCCGCCGATGTATCCACTTATCACCTTAACCGTGTAACAAAACACAGCTCTAGATTCCAACTCCATTCACCCACCTTCATTAATGCCTTTACCACCTCAACCAAACTAGCGATAGAAGCTGACAAAAAGAAGCCCCCCCCATCCTTACCCATTGAATTCGCCATGTTCTCTTCCATCTTCTCCAAAGAGTCGGCAGATCACATCCCTCCCTCCAGACCCTACGACCATGCAATTCAACTTGACGAGTCCTTTAAACCAAAAGTCGGAAAAATTTACCCCCTCACCGCTGAAGAACGGAAAGTGACTGAAGATTTCCTTGACGAAAACCTTGCCTCCGGAAAGATCAGACCCTCCCAATCTCCACAAGCATCCCCTTTTTTCTTCATCAAAAAGAAAGATGGGAAACTTCATCCATGTCAAGACTACAGGTACCTCAACGATCACACCACCCGAGATGCCTACCCTCTCCCTTTGATTTCCGACCTCATTGACCAACTCAAAGATGCCAAACTTTTTACCAAATTTGATGTACGGTGGGGATATAACAATGTTCGAATTAAAAACGGTGACCAATGGAAAGCCGCTTTCATCACTCACAAAGGCATCTTTGAACCAACGGTCATGTTCTTTGGTCTCACCAACTCCCCTGCCACCTTCCAACAATTCATGAATGATTCGTTCCGCGACATGATCTCCAAAGGCTGGCTCGTTATCTACATGGATGACCTTCTTATTTTCTCCCCTGACAAATCCACTCACGACAAACGAACCAAACGAGTCCTTCAATGGATGACCGAATTGGACCTCCACCTCAAACTGGAAAAGTGCACCTTTGCGGCGTCTGAAGTGGACTACCTAGGCATGATCGTCAAACCTGGGGAACTCGCTATGGATCCAGTCAAACTAGCAGGTATCGCTGACTGGCCCACCCCCACCAAACTCAAAGACGTCTGGTCTTTCTTGGGCTTTGCCAACTTCTACTGTTGGTTTATTCCCAACTTTACCAACCTCGCCCGACCCCTCCTTGATCTAACCAAGAAAACTATGATGTGGAACTGGACCTCACTTCAACAACAATCCTTTGACGCTTTGAAGTCATCATTCCTCTCTCAACCAGTACTCTCCCTCCCGGACCCAGCTTGCCCCTTTGCCATTGCTACCGACGCATCCAAGTTCGCCTCCAGGGGCGTCCTCCTCCAAACTGACTCCAATGGAGACTGGCACCCTTGCTCTTACTTATCCCAGGCCTTTGGAGACGCCGAATGAAACTACGACATCTACGATAGGGAACTCCTCGCTGTCATTCGCGCTCTTAAACAATGGCGACACTACCTCCATGGCTCTCCTTTTCCCATTCAGGTCTTCACTGACCATAAAAATCTCACATTCTTTCACCAACCTCAGAACCTCAACCGACGACAGGCTCGTTGGCTCCTTGACCTAGCTGACTTTGACCTCAAAATGATTCATGTCCCTGGCAAACTCCTCTCCGCCCCCGATGCCCTTTCTCGCCGCCCCGATCTCCTTCCTTCCTCAGACGATGATAACGTGGGAACTACACTTCTTCCCCCTTCGCTCTTCGTCAATCTAATCGAATCAGCCCTCGCCTCTAAACTTGCATCTTCCTCTGTCTCCGACCCAGTTGTTCTCAATGCACTCCACGCTCTGGACGGCGAAACCCCCCCTCAATTCCGCTCCCGCCTCTCTGACTGGTCTTTTGATGCCGGCGTCCTCTCTTACAGGGGCCGCGCCTATGTCCCCGACAACCCTGATCTCCGTCGCTCCATCCTCACTCATTACCATGATCATCCCTCCGCCGGTCACCCCGGCTTCCTCAAAACTAGACAACTCATCTCCGCCGACTTTTGGTGGCCAGGCCTCCCTTCTTTTGTTCATAATTACATCGCTGGTTGCTCTCTCTGCCAGCAATCCAAATCAAACACCCACCCCACAACACCCCCTCTCACCCCCATCTCCTCCTCTTGCACCCGCCCTTTCCAACAAATCTCCTGCGACCTCATCACCGACCTTCCCCTTTCCTCTGGCTTTGATTCCCTATTGGTCGTGGTCGACCATGGTCTTACTAAGGGGGTAATTCTCTGTCCCACAAAGAAATCTGTATCTGCCGAAGGCATCACCAATCTTTTCTTTCACAAAGTCTACCTCTGCTTTGGACTCTATGACAGAATCATCTCTGATAGAGGCCCACAGTTCGCCTCTGCCTTCGCCAAAGAACTCACCACACTCCTTGGATACTCCCTCAACCTCTCCACCGCCTATCACCCCCAATCCGATGGAGAAACGGAACGCGTAAACCAAGAAATTGAAACCTATCTTCGAATCTATTGCCATGACAACCCCACCGCCTGGGCTGACTTCATCTCTCACACTGAATTCGCCCATAATCACCGCCCTCACTCCATCACCGGAAAATCCCCCTTCTTTCTCATGCTCGTATGAACCACGCTCCTTCCCCACAGTCATCACTGAAACCAATATTCCTGCTATACAATCCAGACTTTCTCTCCTCACTGCCGCTCGAGACAAAGCTTTGGCAGCTCATGAACTCGCCAGACAAGTCATGAAAGCCTGAAACTCTAAATCCTTCACCCCCTTCTCAAAAGGAGATAAGGTGTGGCTAGAAGCCCACAACCTGAAACATGTCCTCACCTCCCCGAAATTCGCCCCCAAAAGAGAAGGACCCTTTTTAATTACCGAAGTTCTATCCCCGATCACCTACCACCTACGCCTTCCTAAGTCCTGGAGAATCCACCCCGTTTTCCATGCCTCTCTTCTTTCGCGATACCAAGAAAACGCCACGCACGGACCGAACTTCCCCGCCCCTCCACCTGACCTGATAGAAGGAGAAGAGGAGTACAAAATAGAAAAGATTCTACGCCACAGAGGTACCCCATCAAAACGTTCCTTCTTAGTCAGATGGAAAGGGTACACTGCCGAAGAAGACTCCTGGCTTCCCAAAGAAGAGTTCTCTCATGCCATGGATGTTCTCTCCAATTATAAAAGGCTTCATCCTAAGATTTTCCCTCTTTAACTCTTACTCCCACTTTCAAACTTCCATCCTATTCCTCTACTTTTTCTTACCGTAGCTTTACCATGGCTCTCACCTACCGCCTTCGTGCCTCCACCCCCAACGATGACCTTGTACCAAACCCTGATAACCTACTCCCCGTCACTGAGTATTTACCCCCTACCTCTGTCACCAATACTCCCTCCTCTCCTGCCATCTCCGCCATTGACGAACCGCTTTATGCCCATAGGCTTAGGGATGACTTCCCCGATGCCACCTACCTCTCTCGGGCATACAGCCACCTCACCGATTCCCATCTCACTCATCCCTTCTCCGCCCATATCAACATGGGGTCCCCTATTCTCACTGTCTACAACACCTTCCTCCAGAATGAAAGGCTTGCCATCGTTGCAAACACCCTTGCCCTTTCTAACAACGCCGACTCCGCTTTCCTGGGAGAGCTAGTAGCGAACATACGAGCTCAAATTCAGGGGGAGCTCAACATTCTTATCTACCAACTCAAAATGGGTGAGTTCTTCGACGACCTAGACCAATATGTGGCAGACCTCAATGATGTCATGCATCAAGCCAGACCAAACGCCATTTCCATCCCTTCTACACCTTCTGCATCCTCCTCTCCCATCCACACTGACGAGGAACGAATGCTAGCACAAGTCGACACGTGGTGGTCGGGCTTTCTTGGAAACCGACGACTAGACTCTTCACACCCCCGATACAATGAGGCCTGCTTCCAATGTAGGTGTCTAGGACATACCCACATCCACTGTAGAGTCTACCAATGCCCTCTCTGTCTTCGCTGGGCACCTGGCCACATTCAACAATTCTCTCCTGCTCAACGAACCCCCCATTCCCCACCCACTTCGTCTTCCTCGTCGTCACCCTCTGCTGCATCTCAGTCATCCACTTCCTCTACTCGCCCTCGACGTGTTCCTGACCCCTCCACTTGAACCCGCCCCAGACCCCTGACTGCCCGGATAAGGCCAACGTATCCACCAACTTGTTGACACTATCCTTCTCCTCAAAGGCGATCTCCTTCCCCCCCTGATGATGTCTGGGACGAAACCGCTTGGGCAAACGTCACCGGATCCCCCTCCGGAGGTTACTTAGATTTGTAAATAATAGGTTCAGTGGTACTTCACCCATAGTTGGGGGGTATTGTTATGATTCCTCGGACTTACCGTTTGTTTTTCTTCGATGACTAATTCCTTCCCATCTCGGCTTTACCTGAATAACTCACTTGCTTAGTCATCCCTTCCATCATATTCTATGAAGTTCTACCTTGTATTACTTAACTTGTTTGCGCTCATTTGTTCTTTCGGGTATATATACCCTTTCTCCTGCGCAACCTTTCTCTTTCTCTAACCTTGATCTACTTGAGCCTAGCTCTAGTAACTTGTAACATTTCCTTGAATAAAGGACCTTGTTTCTATCCAAGCCTCATGGTGTTGCTTTGAAACACCTCTTGACTTTGCCAGCAACCGCCTTGTTGCGTCATAAGTCTCACTCCGACTCTACCAGGATATTACGGGTACGATATTTACCCAGAACCTCTGACCCTTCATACTAGACCTTATCAAGTCTTGCATTCAACCTACGAGCATAACAGGTCCCAGCAACCTCAGGCACCCTCCGTCATCTTAAAACAGTCGTGACACGGCGTCATGCCGCTCTGACTTCCCTCGCAGCCCGGTTGTCATCCCATCCGTACGCACATCTGACTCGTCCCGAAACGGTCCCAATTCGCGCCGAAAACAACTCGGAACACTTCGAAACACTCAAAGACACTTCCATGCAGTCGCTCTCACTGCTCCCACTCTTTTCCGGGCCTGAAAACCTGGTGATTTGATTGCCAGATGTTGTGAGTGCGCTATCCAGGAAAGGACTCAGTACATACCTGCTTGATTGTCGAGTAGTTCCTTGTCAGGGTCGATGATGAAAGTCAGGGTCAAAAGACTTAAGATTTAAACTCAGCTAAGAGTTACATCTTTTATAGTAAAGTATTGTGTGAACTACTAACTAAGTATGTATACTAAGTGTTCCGTTCAACACTCCCCCTTGCTTGGTACACTGTACTAAAAGCATTATTTAATAGAGGGGAACACTAGGAGTTAAACTCCAATCCAAGTTGTGAGCGAAATTTCTTGAACTTGACATGTCCAAGGTTCTTTGTGAACATATCCACTGGGTTGTCAGTCCCTGGGATATAGAATAGCTCTATTAACTTGTGCAACAGGACTGCATCTTGTACAAAGTGGTACTTGACATCGATATGTTTGTTGCGGCGTTCAATAACTGAGTTTTGTGCCATAAAAAGGCTACCTTGGTTGTCTCCACAGATGGGTACACGATTCAGTTTGTAGCCTAATTCGCCCATCATATGGTGAATCCACGTGCATTGACGCGAACAATCGCTGAGTGCCATATACTCGGCTTCTGTGGAAGAGACAGCTGTGGACTTTTGAAGATGTGAGTTCCACAAGAACACACCATCGGCCATTTTGATATAAAAACTGGTTTGAAAGTGTTTAGTGATGGGATCTTGAGCCCAATCTGCATCGGTGCAGGCAATTAAGCCACTGTCACTAGACCCTTTATAGGTGATGCAATAATCGCGAGTGCCAACCAAATAACGGCATATATATAAGGCACGATCGAGATGTTCCTGGGAAGGATTTGCAGACATTCAAGCGAGTTGAGTAACCGCATATGAGATATCAGGGCGAGTCCCAATCATTAGGTAAAGTAGTGATCCAATCACGGTTTGGAAACGCGTCCGTAACTCAGGTTGGACTGGAAATTCACTTGGTAAAGGGTAATAACCCTGTGGAAGAGGTGTAGGAGCGGCTTTTGCATTTTGCATGCCGCATCTCTCAATAACTTTTTCAAGATAATCACACTGGTCTATCCGGATAGTTTGACCTTTGCGCTTGATGTTCATCCTGAGGAATTCAGAGGGTTCCCCAAGGTCTCAACATTCCCATTTCCTCATGAATGCAGCCTTAACCTTGTCTACAAAGGTTTGATTAGGTCCGCAGAAAAGGGCATCATCAACGTAGACAATCACTAGTATTATATCATTTCCTTTGCGATAAATGAAGAGACCAGCATCAGTTTTAAGACGCTTGAAGCCTAAATCCGCCATGGACTTGTCTAAAGCTCTCCACCAAGCTAAGCCGGCTTGCTTGAGTCCATAGAGTGCACGTAGTAGGCGGAGTACATTGCCTTTATGTTCAGGTGGCAAGAAACCTTCAGGAAACTCCATATAGATTTCCTCGTCCAGTTTGCCATATAGATAGGTGGATCTTACATCTAATCCTGTGATGTACCAGTTGTTTAAGGCACTAAGTGCCAACATGCAGCGCACAGTTTCGAATCTGACCACTGGGGAAAAGACTTGGTCAAAGTCTAGGCCTTCAACCTGAGAGAAGCCTTTGGCTACCAGGTGGGCACGTTTATGACCATCTGATTTTTGATCAAATACCCAACGATTTTTAATTACTTTTCTGTGCTGTGGGCGTGGCACAATTTCATAGACCTTGCGATCTTTGAGCATTTGGAGTTGTTTCTCACAGGCTTAAAGCCAGTCCTTACGTTCTTGTTCAGGGAGTTTCAGGATGTCATGGAATGTCCATTCTCTCAGATTGGGGGTAGCACCAAATGCCAATGGGTGTGGAATGGCGCGTTCACAAAGGTAAGAAACCAATGCATCTGTTATGATATGCCAAGGCCCCATATCTTTTTCTTTGACTCACCGATGCTCTGAGACCTCCCTTGCCTTAGACACCTCGTCTACCGTCGAACTCGCATCACAAGGAACGCTGGTGAACGCCGGCACTCTCTCGAATCCTCAATGGATCAACCGCAATGTCCTCCCGGACACTCTCTTCATATCCCTGGAACATCCCCTCCAAGGGACCCTCCATTGAACTGGCTTATCCCCAGTCTTCGCCCCTCGCCTCACCCGATACCCTTTGCCCTAGACGCCTCGCTTTCTTGGACAACTCTAGACCTATGACATGCGGTATTCATTTCCGCTTCTTCTTTGAACCTTGTAACATGTTCCATTGAACCTTGTAACACCTGACTTCGCTTCTTTGATCCCCGTGTATTCTTAGAACACTTCTTCGCCTCATGGTACTTCTTCCTTGATTCTCTAGAACATTCTTCGCTTAGTCATCGAACACTTGGAACACTATTTAGGCGTTCCCTCTCCGCCGTTGTATACTTAGCTTTGATCTACCTGGCACCCCCCCTGTACTTGCCTCTAGGCATCTCTTGTATCTCTTTGTATCTTGTAACATCGTCAATCCCACCTTGTACTCGATATCTTCTCGCCAAGTCCTTGTCGCTGCACGCATCCTCTTGGGAAGGCATATCCCGTTGACTATTCGAACACTCTCCAAGTCCTTGCTCAAGTCGAGTTACGCGGGAAAGGCATTCATCTCTCCAATAGACCTCTGCATCTGCACGTCTCTTCCATTCTCTGACAAGTCTTCACAGCTGGCCATGCGCTCTTTGGTCATTCTCTCTCCGTCCTGCTAGTGTGGAGCAATCCAGCTAGGTTTTACGGTTAGCCTTGAAGGTAACCCGTAACAGCATCTCCCCCTTCACTGGTGAGGCGTTCAATTTCAGCCTCTGAGTCTTCAGTGGGTAGTCCACCAGGGATAGTAGGTTCCAGTGTAGGTTGAGAGGGACCAGGTTTTTCACCTATGAGCTCCTTCCATTTAGTGGCACTTTCTATATCATTTAATTGTTTGAGAGGGTGGCGCTTTTCTCCATAAACATTTCCAGGACGCATAGGTGGGTTGCGTAAGCGTTCACTACGTCTGGGTATAGAAGGAGGTCCGACAGAAGGAGGACGATTGGAGGGAGGTGTTTGTGGTGCAGCTGGAGGGATAGGACTAGGGGTCCATGGAGGAGTTTCAGGTTCGGTTTGTACAGGAGAACTAGGCCTGAGAGGTGAGGAGGATCAGGGAGCGGGCTGAGCCGCATCAGATTTCCAATCAGAAGAAGTAGAGTCAGAATCTGAGGAATGATCCTCGTCATCATTATCATGTGTGTGTACTGGGGGCAGAGAACCAGAATGTGGTAGGTGAGGTCTTGATCCAGGACATCTGGGGAAGAGGTTTTCATTGAAGATTGCATGGGCCAAGGTGATCAAAGCATTGGCAAGACTCATGAAGAGACAATTCGAATCACTTCCTGGAGCGACACCGAGATAGATCATGAGCTGCGATTTAGGTTGCAGTTTTCCACCTCTCCTTTCTTCTGGTATATGCACATAGGCACCACAACCAAAGACACATAAATGAGAAATCGAAGGTTTCTCCCCCTGAAGTAGTGTGAGGGGTGTATCCCAACGAAGACGTGCTTGGAGGGTCCGATTGTAAATGTGGGTTGCATGAAGCAGGGCCCATTCCCAGTATGAGGGTGGTAGGCAAGCGTGTAGCTGCATAGCCTGAGACTTATCCATTAAAGTACGAATCAAGCGTTCCACTCTGCCATTCTGCTGGTGAGCATAAGGGGTGGACTGTTGGATGTTCACACCGTTGTCTTTGAGAAATTCAGTAAAAGCTTTGGAGGTATATTCTCCTCCTGTATCAGAGCACCAGTGTTTTATCACAGTGTTGTACTGATTTCGGACTAAGGTGAACCATTGTTTGGTTACTTTGAGTGTTTGGTCCTTCATTTTAATGAGGATGGTCCAAGCAGTTGAAGTATAATCGTCATAGAAGACGACAGCATATTTGTACTTGTGGTAGGAAGTGACCTCAAATGACTTGAGATCAGAATGGATTAATTCAAAAGGAGCGGTTGCCCGCATCTCTGAATGAGGGAAATGACGATTCGGCTGTTTGCCGAGTTGACATCCAGGGCAGATATCAATCTTTGATGGGATCTTTATGTCAGGAAAATCCTTTAAATTTTTTTTACCAGCCCTGATGACCTCAGGGGACGAATGTCCTAAGCGACGATGAATTAAATCATAGTCTACAGCTGACATTGAAGAAGGCATGTCCCTTGGTACATCATGTGGGTGAACCGGTGATGCCCTTAACCAATACATAGTATCAGAGCCATGATTGTGGAATTCTAGGTATGCGTCTTTTACGCAGGAATCCCAGATGGTGATAAGTCCTGGTGAGGCCCGAAGAGTGAAACAAGAGTTTTTGAGGAGTGTACCCATAGAAATTAATCTGATGGAACAGGATGGCATATGCATGACTGGTGACAGTCTAGCAAAGTGGTTCCTGAATTTAATGATGACAGAGCCTCTACCAATTATTTCTGCTTTCCCATTAGCGGTACTAGCATAGATTGGGTCATTGAAGGGGACATATTCCACAAAATCCGATTTGTCAGGAGAGAAATGTGCAGAAGCACCTGAATCAAGGAGCCACATGTCCAAAGGGAGCTTGTGGTCATGGCTGTGATCATGAGTTTTTGTTGATTTTTTACTGCATGAGTCACACAGGGCAAAATCTGATAAAGTAGATTTATAGAAAGTTGTATCTACTACAGGGAAAGCATGTAAACTATTTATCTGTGGTGAAGAGTTCCACACATCAGTACCTGTAGCAGAGGGATGTGTAGAATGAACATATGCATCCATTTCATTGTAATATTTTGCCAGAAATTCATCCAGGTCGCCCTCATCTCTGAGTGAAACCGTATCGTTGGCCATATCGAAGTCGAAATAGGTCGATTCGAGCGTGATCGAGTCGATTTCGGCACTGGTTGGTGTGCCGAATGAGGTAGAAGTGACCGGGGGCGAATTTGAGTGGTCTGGCAGTCGAATTACTGGGTTTTCGGATCCGAAAACGAGTGGAAGCGGTGAAAGCGACCGCGTGGGAGTGTCTTCGATGGTTTCGAAGTGTTCCGAGTCGTTTTCGGCGCGAGTCGGGACCGTTTCGGGACGAACCAGATGAGCGTATGGGTGCGAGGACAGTCAGGCTGCAAGGGAAGTTGGAGCAGCATGACGCCACGTCGCAACTGATTCGAGATGACGGAGGGTGCCTGAGGTAGCTGGGACCTCAAGACGATGGGCGAGAGAGACTGTAGCGACGGTTTGAGGGAACGCAGGGGGACCGTATTGAGTCGAACTGGTGGTGTGCGCAAGTGCGTGTGGATCGATGGTCGATTCAGTGTACATTGTCTTGGCTGAGTCCAGGATGATGGGGGCGGCGAAAGCAAAGGATGCAGCGGCTTGCGCCACACGCTTTTCCTTGCGTTTCTTGCGCTTTTCATCGCGCCGCACCTGCACATCGTCCGAGCATTGGCCTTCATGGCGTTTCTTTTTGCCATTTGCATTCGTTTGGTCACCAGTATTTGAGTTATCACCTGTAGTGGTCGTCGACGAAGAGCCTTGTTGTTGCGAGAACTTGGGATCCCCAGTGTGACGCTTGACGGCCGATATTTTCTTCGCCTGCAGATGATCCGGCTTATGATGTTGGGCGTGCGTCTGCCAGGTAACTATGACCTGGGCTTCGAGGTCCGTTGTTGATGGTAACTGGGCCTTGGGAAGACAAGTGGTCGGATCGATGTCAACGGAGGCAGCAGCAATGGCTGCAACGACAGGGTCAGCGTATTTAGGTAATTTGGCAATGAAAATCATCGACGCAATCTTGGCATTGATAGAGTAGCCATAGTCCGATAGACGCTTGGGGTGTCCGTTGAGTTTCAAGAACGCGGATACCAGAGAGTTGTTCTCTGGGAGAGTTACCACGAGAAGGTCCTTAAACTCCGTGATAGTGGAGGAGACAGTTGGTCTGTCAAATTTGGCCTTCAGGGCGTTCCAGAGGTCAGTGGCTTCTGCATTGAAGTCGATTCCAGACTTAATGATGTTGCGTTCACAAGTGAGAGTGATGATACCGACAATTTTGTCATCGTTGTTGTCCCATGTATCCTGCTTGTCCTGCACTTTGTCAATCTCCTCTTGAGTGGGAGTGACTGCAGGGGTGATGACAGTTCCAGCAGCATTTGTAACAGCCAGGGTAGTTTGAGGGACTTCAGGGCGAGCACAATGAATGTGCTGCCAGAGGCCTTGGGAGCGGAGATATGCTTTGATGGTCCCAGACCATTGAGGATAGTTGTTGCCATTAAGTTTTGGCATGGAGTTGATCATTGAGGAGGACATTCTGGGATGGTTCGTCAGTAGGAAACCTAGTGAAAGGGAGCATGGGGGAAACCGCATCACTGAACGATCAGAGCCCTTCATGTCCATCCAGACAGAGAGAACAGGGAGACTTGTACTTCGAGTGGTGTGAACCACATCAGAAGTGGGTAGCAGTATAGACCGCATAACCCAGTCTCTACTCATCCAAAGGAGTGGCTTTCACCACATCGCAGTGGGCAGGTATAACCAAGTACCAGAGTGGAATTTTAATCCGCTTGCTGGCCACTCAGGGCTCATAACCTGTTGCGAGTGCGCTATCCAGAAAAGGACTCAGTACATACCTGCTTGATTGTCAAGTAGTTCCTTGTCAGGGTTGATGATGAAAGTCAGGGTCAAAAGACTTAAGATTTAAACTCAGCTAAGAGTTACATCTTTTATAGTAAAGTATTGTGTGAACTACTAACTAAGTATGTATACTAAGTGTTCTGTTCAACACCAGACCCCTCAAATTCGCTCCCAGCCGTCTTCACCTTGTTCGGCACATCAACCAGCGACGAAATCGACCTGGTCACACTCGAATCGACCTACTTCGACTTCGATATGGCCGATGACACAGTTTCCCTTGGGAATGAAGGCGATCTGGACGAGTTTTTGGCAAAATACTACAACGAAATGGACATGTATGTTCATTCACCACCTCCTACTGCTACAGGTACTGATGTGCGGATTTCTTTGCCACAGGTAAATAGTTTACATGCTTTTCCTATAGTAGATACAAATTTTTATAAATCTGTTCTACTGGACTTCGCCCTGTGTGATTTATGTAACAAAAAATCAACAAACACTCATGATCACAACCATAACCACAAGCTCCCTTCAGACATGTGGCTTCTCGACTCAGGTGCTTCTGCACATTTCTCTCCTGACAAGTCAGATTTTGTGGAATATGCCCCCTTTAATGACCCGATCTATGCCAGTACCGCTAATGGGAAGGCTGAAATAATTGGAAGAGGCTCTGTTATCATTAAATTCAGGAACCATTTTGCAAGACTGTCACTGGTCATGCATATGCTGTCCTGTTCCATTAGATTAATTTCTATGGGCACCCTCCTCAAAAACTCTTGTTTCACTCTTTGGGCCTCACCTGGACTTATCACCATCTGGGATTCCTGTGTGAAAGACACATACCTAGAATTCCACAATCATGGCTCCAATACTATGTATTGGTTAAGGGCATCACCGGTTCACCCACATGATGTACCAAGGGACATGCCTTCTTTGATGTCGGCTGTAGACTTTGATCTAATTCATTGTTGCTTAGGTCATTCATCCCCTGAAGTCATCAGGGCTGGTAAAAAACATTTAAAGGATTTTCCTGACATAAAGATCCCATCAAAGATTGATATCTGCCCTGGATGTCAACTCGGCAAATAGCCGAATTGTCACTTCCCTCATACTGAGATGCTGGCAACTGCTCCATTTGAGTTAATCCATTCAGATCTCAAGTCATTTGAGGTCAATTCCTACCACAAGTACAAATATGCTGTTGTCTTTTATGACGATTATACTTCATCTGCTTGGACCATCCTCATTAAAACAAAGAACCAAACACTTAAAGTGACCAAGCAATGGTTCACCTTAGTCCGAAATCAGTATAACACCATCATAAAACACTGGCGCTCTGATGCAGGGGGAGAATACACCTCCAAAGCTTTTACTGAATTCCTCAAGGACAATGGTGTGAACATCCAACAGTCCGCCCCTTATGCTCACCAGCAGAACGGCAGAGTGGAGTGCTTAATTCGTACTCTAATGGGTAAAGCTCAGGCTATGCGGTTACACGCTTGCCTACCACCCTCATACTGGGAATGGGCCCTACTTCATGCTACCCACATCTACAATCAGACTCCCCAAGCATGCCTTCATTGGGACACACCCCTTACACTTCAGGGGGAAAAACCTTCGATCTCTCACTTACGTGTCTTTGGTTGTGGTGCCTATGTACATATACCAGAAGAAAGGAGAGGTGGAAAACTGCAACCTAAGTCGCAGCTCATGATCTATCTTGGTGTCGCTCCAGGAAGTGATTCGAATTATTTATTCATGAGTCCCAACAATGCTTTGGTCACATCTGCTCATGCAATCTTTGATGAAAATCTCTTCCCTAGATGCCCTGGATCCAAACCTCACCTACCACACTCTGGTCCTACACCCCCAGTTCACTCACACGATGATGATGATGATGAGGATCTCTCCTCAGATTTAGATTCTACTTTCTCTGATTGGGAATCTGATACGGCACAGCCCGCTCCCCGATCTTCTTCACCAATCAGGCCTGGTTCTCCTGTTCATAATGAACCTGGAACTCCTCCACAGACCCCTAGTCCTATCCCTCCAGCTCCACCACAAACACCTCCCTCCAATTGACCTCCTCCTGTTGGACCTCCTCCTATACCCAGACGAAGTGAACGCTTACACAACCCACCTACACATCCTGGGAATGTTTATGGAGAAAAGCATCATCCTCTCAAACAATTGAAGGATATTGAAAGCACCACTACATGGAAGGAGCTCATAGGTGAAAAACCCAGTCCCTCTCATACTACACTGGAACCCAATATCCCTGGTGGTCTACCCACTGAGGACTCAGAGGCTGAGATTGAACGTCTCATCAGTGAAGGGGGAGATGCATTTGTTTCCTACCTCTGTGAACGCACCATTCCACACCCATCAGCATTTGGTACTACCCCCAATCTGAGAGAATGGACATTCCATGACATCCTGAAACTCCCTGAACAAGAGCGAAAGGACTGGCTAAAAGCCTGTGAGGAACAACTCCAAATGCTCAAAGATCGCAAGGTCTATGAGATTGTGCCACACCCACAGCACAGAAAAGTAATCAAAAATCATTGGATATTTGATCAAAAATCAGATGGTCGTAAACGTGCCCACCTGGTAGCCAAAGGCTTCTCTCAGGTTGAAGGCCTAGACTTTGACCAAGTCTTTTCCCCAGTGGTCAGATTCGAAACTGTGCGCTGTATGTTTGCGCTTAGCGCTTTAAATAACTGGTACATCACAGGACTAGATGTAAGATCTGCCTACTTATATGGCAAACTGGATAAGGAAATCTATATGGAGTTTCCTGAAGGTTTCTTGCCACCTGAACACAAAGGCAATGTTCTCCGCTTACTACATGCACTCTATGGACTCAAGCAAGCCAGCTTAGCCTGGTGGAAAGCTCTAGACAAGTCCATGGCGGATTTAGGCTTCAGGCGTCTCAAAACTGATGCTGGCCTTTTTATTTATCGCAAAGGAACAAATGTAATACTAGCGATAGTCTACATTGATGACGCCCTTTTCTGTGGACCAAATCGAACCTTTGTAGACAAGGTTAAGGCTGCATTCATGAGAAAATGGGAATGTCGAGACCTTGGGGAATCCTCTGAATTCCTCAGGATGAATATCAAATGCGAAGGTCAAACAATCCGGATAGATCAATGCAATTACCTTGAAAAAGTCATTGAGAGATGTGGTATGCAAAATGCCAAAGCTGCTCCTACACCTCTTCCACAGGGTTATTACCCCTTACCAAGTGAACTTCCAGTTCAACCTGAGTTACACACCCGTTTCCAAACTGTGATTGGATCACTACTTTACCTAATGATTGGGACTCGCCCTGATATTTCATATGCAGTTACTCAGCTCGCTCGAATGTCTGCAAATCCTTCTCAGGAACACCTTGATTGTGCCTTATACATATGCTGTTACTTGGTCGGCACACACAATTATTGTATCACCTACAATGGATCTAGTGACAAAGGCTTAATTGCCTGCATTGATGCAGACTGGGCTCAAGATCCCATCACTAAACACTCTCAAACCAGCTTTTACATCAAAATGGCTGATGGTGTGTTCTTGTGGAACTCACACCTTCAAAAGTCCACAGCTGTCTCTTCCACAGAAGCTGAATATATGGCACTCAGCGATTGCTTGCGCCAATGCACGTGGATTCATCACATGATGGGCAAATTAGGCTACAAGCTGAATCGAGTACCCATCTGTGGAGACAACCAAGGTAGCCTCTTTATAGCACAAAACCCAGTTATCGAACGCCACAACAAACACATCGATGTCAAGTACCACTTCGTACAAGATGCAGTTCTGTTGCACAAGTTAATAGAGCTATTCTATATCCCAGGAACTGACAACCCAGCGGATATGTTCACAAAGAACCTTGGACATGTCAAGTTCAAGAAATTTTGCTCACAACTTGGATTGGAGTTTAACTCCTAGTGTTCTCCTCTATTAAATAATGCTTTTAGTACAGTGTACCAAGCAAGGGGGAGTGTTGAATGGAACACTTAGTATTTATACTTAGTAGATAGTTCACACAATATTTTACTATAAAAGATGTAACTCTTAGCTGAGTTCAAATCTTAAGTCTTTTGACCCTGACTTTCATCATCGACCCTGACAAGGAACTACTTGACAATCAAACAGGTATGTGCTAAGTCCTTTCCTAGATAGCACACTCACAACATATGCGTTGTTATAAATGCTCAAGAGTTATCTTGAGCTTGATGGACTAATCGGCCTAGATGTCCACACAGAGCGTACACTCTCAATGGTTGAGGATGAGCTTTTTAACTTCAATGACGTTCTTGAGGTAAAGTCTAATTTCACTTACTTTTTAACCTAATCAATTACACATAACATCTACTAGGAATACATCAAACTGGTAGGAAAGTCTGTCATACAGGACTTAAGGGTCAACTGGAACTTCCCTAAGGTCCATCTATGGAAGCATGTAGTCCGTGACATACGGTCCAAAGATGCTGCATGAAACTATAGTACATGCCCAAATGAAAGCATGCATGGTGCATTGAAAGAGGCGTACAACCGTCAGCCAACCAGGTATGTTCTCAAAGATATTAATAGTATTATCTTTACTAATATTTTATTTCTAACCATCTAGATTCTTCACATTGATTATCATGCACTTGCCCTAAAGCTTCTCCAGCAGTCTGTGAATTTTTTGCAGAACAGTTCTGAACCAACCACCGAAAATGAATCTACCTTAGCTGCATGCAGTGGTGATCAGGAAGCCTCTGATGCAGGTATTTCTAATAAACCATTTATTCTTGGCTTGCCATGCAAAGCTGTGCCCATGCAATCACTTGAGACAAACAATCCGAGGGACGGTGCTTATGCTGAGATTTGCAAGAAATTCACAGAGTTTCTCAATTTATCAGTTTGTGGGTGGAATTATGAGAATGTCGACTATATAAAAATCCCTCCTGCTTTTGAAGTAAGTCTTTACTCACCGCTTTTGATGAGATATACAGTAATTGTATTTTTGATCTGGACAGATAACTGAATACCAATATCTCAAGATAAACTATGGGTCAACTGTTGACTGGCGAGAGACTACTGACCACCGAGGTGCAACCCAATGTTCTTCTTGAAACCGCACTATGACTGCACACTCGTCCAATTTACCTCAACAACATTCGCATTCATTCGCTTCATTTTGATCTTCACTTGTCATATTCCTGAGCTAAATGGAACATTTGAGTTCGCACTTGTACAGCCATTCACAAGAAGGACTGGAGCCTCTCGCCAAATTGATTGTAATCTCAACCTTACTCGTGTCAGGGCTGTACCTCGGTCTTCTTACATCTTCATTCCTCTGGCCTCAATTGTTCATGGCACCGTCCTGGCTTCTGATTCTGAAAACATGGAAGAGTTCATATTTTTCACCTATCTTGATGACAATATATTCCTCCGTTCCAAGGAAATTACTATTTATGGCCCATGACTTAGATGCTCTAGATGGTATGTAAACTCTTTATATTGGTATTGACAATGATCTCAATCCTTATACTGATTCGGCTTTCTGCTTGTTTAACAGTACATTGTATGACTGTCTTGGTGTGGCAAACAGGTGTTTGCTTTATGTAACCAATGTTTTTGAGTATGTGAATCCCTCCTTACCAATTGTGTAGTTCAGTGCTGCAGCTTGTTGTGTCAATTGTATTGATTACTCACTGCATTTCCTTTTTCCTCACAGAATTGTTGTGTCCTGATTACGATGCATCATAATCATAACATTATCATAACATGATTAGTCATCACATATTATTTTCACGCCCCCAACACATGTTTGTTGAAGTGATTCAGCCTACTAAGTCTGGATCAACAACAGCCATTGTATTACACTAGGCAAGTATCGGATCAATCTGAACCTGGCTACACACTCGGAGTGAGAAATTTTCCATCAGAATTCAATCAGACACATATTAGCACTCATGATATTAGGTGTCAAGATCAAGTCTGAAAGGCCATGGTGACAAGAAACGGGGTCAACCTCTGTGTTAATGACTAGGTATGTTTAAATTGCACCCACTTGCCCAGTTCTCTCACACATGCCTTACCAGTTCCTGACAGCTTCTGCCCATCCATAAGCCAGATTGAATCAAACTGTTATGGACCATTGACAGACCCTGTCATTGCCACAATGGGAGGTATATCAAGGCATGTTCAGTGAGTTTTCAATCCTTCGCCAGTCTCTCTATCCCACCTCTGTGCCTACATAGCTATTAAGCTCTGAGTTGTTGTCCTTCTTGCAATAATGACCCATCCCATACAGTATTGGGACAATGATCCTGTTGATTCTGTTACGATACGCTAAAGCCCCGCACCTTTTTCTTCAACTCTACCAATGCTCTGAGAACTCCCTCACCTTAGACACCTCATCTACCATCGCTCTCGCATCACAAGGAATGCTGGTGAACGCCGGCACTCTCTTGAATCCTCAATGGATCAACTGCGATGTCCCCCTGGACACTCCCTTCATATCCCTGGACCTTCTCCTCCACAGGACCTTCTTTGAACTGGCTTATCCCCAGTCTTTGCCCCTTGTCCCACCTCGATACCCTTTGCCCTAGATGCCTCGTTTCTTGAACCACTCTAGACCTATGACATGCGGTATTCATTTCCGCTCCTTCTCTTTGATTCATTGAACCTTGTAACACCTGACTTCGCTTCTTTGATCCCTGTGTATTCTTAGAACACTTCTTCGCCTCATGGCGTTTCTTCTTTGATTCTCTAGAACATTCCTTCGCTTTGTCATTGAACACTGGGACACTACTTAGGCGTTCCCTCTCCACCACTGTATACTTAGCTTTGATCTACCTGGCACCCCCCCTGTACTTGCCTCTAGGCATCTCTTGTACCTCTTCATATCTTGTAACATCGTCAATCCCATCTTGTACTTGATATTCTCTCATCAAGTCCTTGTCTTGCGCGCATCCTCTTGGGAAGGCATCTCCCATCGACTATTCGAACATTCTCCAAGCCCTTGCTCAAGTCGAGTTACGCAGGAAAGGCATTCATCTCTCCAATAGACCTCTGCATCTGCACGTCTCTTCCATTCTCTGACAAGTCTTCGTAGCTAGCCATGCGCTCTCTGATCAATATCCCTCTGTCCTGCTAGTGTGGAGCAATCCGGCTAGGTTTTACGGTTAGCCTAGAAGGTAACCTGTAACAGATTCACTTGACTCTAACAATCCTGAGGCCTCTGCTTCGGAGGCAGTAGATTCAGATGATGAAGATAGTGACACTGAACAACTCTCAAGTGCCCTGTATGTACCATTACCTTATGTGGGTGTACCCAAGCTATGGAAGGTGAGCCTAACTACTCACATTGACACATTATAACATTCACGCCTTGATACAGTAAATACTTGCACTTTGTCAGAAGTCTTTGATGGAAGCATGTATTAAGCTGAGGGTCACCACAAAGGAGATTCGGGCTCTCAATTCCGTCTTACCTGCAAAGAAGCGCAAGAGCATTATGAACAAGACAGATGCGCTGGATGGAGCTATTGGATGTGTTGCAAAGAAATTTGCTCTACTCTGTCATCTTTGGGTCCCTGATGGACTCTTCCCAGTCACGAGCCATGTGGATCCTAACTTTGACCCCTTCCATACAAACCACTGGGATGTGGCCAAGGTAAAACGTGATGCAGTCCTCATCGAACTCTACAGACTCATACCTGTGAATTTGCACAAGGAAGTTGACAAATACAAATCTTTTGCTTCCATAGTATGTCATCAAGGTTATATCTATTTGCTCTCCCTATACTCACTGTGGTATCAAACCAGTTTACCGGTGTCTTGAATCAGGAGAGATCCAATATGCTCCGAGCTGTTAAGAAAGCATTGGCTCTCATATTTGCTCCTCTGAAGGTCTTTAATCTGACCATTTTTTCCTTGGTCGCTCACAGAAGGGGTGACAAGCAGATGGTGGCATTGTCAAAGAAAGGTGGCTCATACCATCGTATTGTTCCTATTCTCTTCAAGGATCCTGAATGGGTAATTAAGGATCCTGAGCTGATGGACGAAGGGTTTCTCAGGAACGCTTGTCTTGTCAATGTAAGTTTGTTATGCTCTCTGACTACACTTTTGAATTGGAATATGTTTGTCAGGTTGTTCGTCTACTCATCCTTGGAAAGAACGCACTTATGAAGGAGAAGGCCCATGGAGGACCCAAGACAAGAGGACAGATTTATGGTGTTTGCAGCATAACTGAGGGACTGATAGTGCTGGCTGCAATATTCATATGTGATTTTATTGTCAATATACTTTAGCTTATTGGTTCCCTTCCAAAGGTTCGTTACTTACTCTCATCAGACACTGAGCTCCAATCTGTTGGCCCCACAAGTAAAATCCAGTATGAAGAAGATTACAACTTCTACTTGAAACACCTGTTCATGCACTCCACATGGGCCATTGACACCATCGACTTCTATAACACGGAGGTTTTTGGTAACAAAGTTGGACAGAAGGCACCTATAGAGTCTGCCCCACCCGCTGGTCCTACTTGTACCTGGGAAGATGACTTTCTTGACCGTTTGAACAAGGGTGAATGGGTCAGCATACCTATGTCAGTCAGTAGTGTTGGTGACCTGGCTCCCAAGAAACCTGATTCAGAATCCTTGTTATCCTCTATTTCACACTCACCAGGTCACTCTATACCTTGTGATCAACATTATCATACCCCTACTGATCCAAGTCCTCACTCTCCTATCATCTATTCAGGATCTCATCTTCACTCACCATCTCATTCAGACAGCCCACAGGTCATGTCTTCCAGTTCCATGATATCCATTCACAATTATTCTGGAGCTAAGCTATTCTTTGTGCTGAGGCTCCAGGTTGAAGTTGGGCAATTGAATATCAGTAATGCTCCAGATCCCAGGCCTGAACCTGAAACAGGATTGATGACAGGAAATTGTTGGATTTCTGCAGCCCGCCGTACACCTGTCCCTATCCATATTCAGAAATCACAGGTCCCCCCTGCAGCTGACACTGTCTCTGAGCCCTGTATTCAGAAACATGCTACCCGCGCCCACACGAAAACCAAGAAGTAAAACTTCCGCACAAGTCCTACACCTAATTCACATTACATTTACTTGTCATTTGTTTTTCTGCCTGGTGTAGATTGATATGGTGTTGTCATACTTTTTTGTCCCTCATCGTGTGAACTTCTAAATTTCACTGGTTTTTTTTGAGTTCTCACCTCATTTTTTTTGAGGGCCCTTATGTTTCCCAGGAGGAACTTAGACCAGGAGGGTCTGATCATCTGTGTGCCTGTTCAACATACTGCATCACCTCTAAACCCTAGACCACCTTCGTTTCAACCATTGCCTACATTGGGAATATATCAATCAACGTCTCTTTTGGGATGCCACCAATGCCTTTACCAGCCCCTGTGATGGCCCCTGCTTGATTATGCTAATGAATGCTTATAGAATATCTCATCCAGAAGAATTCCCACATCGATGAATACTAAACAGAAGGTATTGTTCCCTCTGACCCTTACTTTGACAATACCCAAAGCATCTGGCTTCTCCAGAACAAGCCTAGTGAGTTAATTCATATCATAGATGACCAGGCTTGTCATTCCCATAAGAAGACAGATCATACAATGGTCGAGGCATTTGGCAAGCACTGGGGAAACCATTCATCATTCAAGGTTGAAATAGTTGATCATTCCAGTTATCTGACATTTACCATCAATCATTTCAACAGACCTGTAATGTACTCTGCTGAGGGCTTTTTAGAGCGCAATCTTGGCTCTCTCAATCCCAACTTTGTCTCGCTTCTTTGGGGTTCCAACCTGACTTCTCTGGATGGCACTAAAGGAGCTGAATCAAATGATTCATTTGTCAAGGGACTGTTTTCTGGAAAGGTGATCACGACTCAAGCCCACCCAAAGAACAAGAACACCATCATATCCACACAGCAGTCCCTCAAGCCAATGTGTACCCCCTCTACTTGTCACAAGGGTACCGTCAAGTGCATGCCTCCTCTCCATGAGGATGGTGGCATTGATGAACAAGAGCATAATGATGAAGATGGCCCTAATGTATTGTCTGGCCAAATGTCTGTGTCACTGGTGAGTTCAGGGCTTCCCTGGATACACTCTTTGAAACCCTCTCTGATACTCAATGCTTTGTTTAATGTGAAACGACTTTTTTAACTGTCTTGTCACATAGGTTTTTCTTTCGCAAACCACCTTCCATTTGATGGAAGATTGTGTTTGTTCTATGGATGTCAAAGAACAAAAACAGAACCACCTTTGCGACACTAAGGCTGAAGCAGGCATTGATGTTTGGTCTGTGAGCAATCCCTATGCCCCTTATGCTTCACCAGGCCTCCCTTCCAATGACTATGTCAATCCATTCAACCAGTCATCATTGCAGGTACATTCTGCTCATCTCAGATCAGTGTGCTGACCTATATGATGATGAATATGAGGACTGCAAATTCTTCCACTCAAATTACTTTGACAAGCACAGCTGATTAACATTCCATCATGCTCACACCATTCCATGTTTATTGGAAGTATCCTCTGAATCACAGCATTGACATTATTATGTAATATATTTGTTTATATTTAACAACCTAATAATGAGCCTGCTTAAACATGGTCTTCTTCTTACGGTCACCACTGTATTATTGTCCAATGACCAACTACATGGTCAACAACCTATTCCTACTCTTTCACTGTGTCAACATACTCTCCAGTCCCACAACGGCGTTAAACCAGTATTTAGTTATTACTCTACCTTCTCAATAACTACTGATGACAATGTACAATTATAGGATTAATGACATCTCTCGTTGACGGAATCAATGTGCACATTTACAATGAGTCTTTGTGAGTCTGCCAGGTATCCTTCAACTCCATCTCCCTGCTCACATATCTTTACTGTTTGCTTCTACCCAGGTTCTGTCGTTTCAAGACCCTGGAGCCCCCTCTTCCACAATATCCTCACTATTTTCCTTCACAATCTTATCCCCTGGTT
>JBBPUN010000016.1:0-11755 GCA_038094715.1 Heimioporus punctisporus | reverse complement strand
TTCAACTCCATCTCCCTGCTCACATATCTTTACTGTTTGCTTCTACCCAGGTTCTGTCGTTTCAAGACCCTGGAGCCCCCTCTTCCACAATATCCTCACTATTTTCCTTCACAATCTTATCCCCTGGTTCGACATTGTTAAACTCCAAGCGATAATGCCAAGTTCTTGGACGACATTGAGGTTTACAACTAAACCCTGCAACCCATTCCCTTCCCCTTGCTCTTATTGGTAAGTTCAACATGGGCCAGGCACGTAGTGTTCTACGGCACCAATTTGATTTCCTTTAGTTTTATTTTTGCTGCTAGGTTTTACCTATTATATAGTGCTATGGTGTTGCCAGTCAGATTGTGAAGCCTAGTTACCACTAAGACACTAGAGTCAATGTAGTACCATTTCCAGAATAAATGTGATTAAAATGACCTTAAAACTCGTTTTTGGCCATGTGAATGAATATAAGACATGAACATGCAACAGAACACTAAAGATGCCTTAATACAGGTGTAAAGACATGCTAATGCATTCTCAACCATTATCAGACATGAAAATGACACTGTCGCCTTATCAGCCCACAGAGCATCAGTAAGATTAGCGGATGCATGATAATGATGTGGGACTGTTGTCATGCATGAACGTAAGTAAATCCACTCATTATAATGTCTTAAAGTGGTGCATGGGAGATTGGCACCTTATAATGAATACACATGACTAAACATGATCACAATAAAGTTGTGACATATGGCATACCCTGTGGTGTCAAGGTGGAAGAAGAGGTTTTTCAGCTTATTAAAACTAAAAACTGGATGGTTTTTGTTTGGAATGGATACCTCAAGTAGTTCTTTGAAGAGGGCATATACCCCTGTGATCCCTGGGAACTTGTATTCATTCCAGAGTGCTTTCATCAAGTCAACTGCTGAGTGGGTTGGGTACTTGACGCAGAGTACATCAGATAGATGGAGGCAAATGGAGCTAGCAATGGTGTCATTGGCTTTATTCCATTGGATCCAGTAGTCTCATGCCTATTTATCAGCATTGGTGGTTGGAATGTCTGGAGGGGGCAGGGCACAGACCCAAAGGCAGCCAGTGGCCTGTACATTGGCCATCATGGCTGGCCAGAACTGAGTTCAGTTTGAGCCAGTGAAGGTGGGAATGTAAGCAGTGTTGGAGGTGGAAGACATTGTTGTTGGTTCTGTGAGCAACAAAGTTAGTGCATCATAGCAACAATGGTCTTCAAATCACATCAGCATGCACGACCATTGGTCCTGGATGCAACAACAAGGTGTTTGTTCTGAAGGATGTTTGGTCGTCATCATGCACAGTGGTTAAGTGTGCAACGATGTGTGTGTGTGCAGATTAGGTGAGGTGCAAGGCAGCTCATCACTGCATGACCTTTTGGTGCATCAGTGAAGATGTGCTTACAGGGCTTATAACCTGTTGAACTGGATGACTCAGATTAGAGGACACCAGAAGTGCACAACTCACCTGGTTGATAGCACAGGGTTTATATGTTTGATGATTGTGGTTTGAGGTCAAGAAGGGTTAGTGTTATGGTTTTCTCCCTTTGCTCTCACATTCTAGTCATTTCCTACCTCTCCCCTATTACCATTTGTCTCCTTGGTTGTCTCATTGATTCTTATGAATATACTCATCTTCTTGTCATAGAAAATCCCCATTGTTCTATCTTTACCACATCCAATTAGTTTTCTCTTTCTAGTTCATTCCATGGACAGCCTCCTCCACAGCATCGTCTGTCATTGATGCTTAGTAGTCCCCTTCCTTCACATTTCATAGGATTCCACACTTACACATCTCCTTCTATATATATCTGTTGCCATGTACTGTAGCTCTCTATTCTCAATCTGCTCAATCAAGCATTGTTCTTGAGTCCTCTTAGTCTTAGAGTATCTCTAAGTCCCTCACCACTTTCTCAAAGTGTACAGTCCCTTTGACCATTCCCTTAAATGTATAGATCTCCTCCCCTCAGGCTAAGTTGTATCTCTTCATGAGTGTCCTGCCTGTAGGTCAATCTCCAGTCAATCCCTCGAGAGGCACTTTGCATAACAAAAGATCGAGAATCCTCTTTGTCCCTCCTATCCAGGAGTAGGACACACCTCAGCCACTATACCTCACTTCCAAGCCACTGACTTTTCAGAAGAGAAAGACACCCCCACAGTGCCATTCCCCCCTCCACACCCCAGAATCATCCCAGCCCCCCACCCTTAGACATTGTCACAGGCTCTCCACCTCCCAGCAACCTAGAATCCTCACAGTCCCCAGCTCAGCTTCACTGTCAAACCCATTCACTCCCCCAGTCACTGTCCCACCCACAGCACCCCCCCCCAGTTAAAATGTTGGAACTTAAAGCTGCAGATTTTTCTGGAGAACCCTCCAACACAATGTGCTGGATTAAGGCTATGAAGGGCTACTTTGTCATCAACCCCATGCTCTATAACACTGACAATATCAAGACCATGACCACTCTGAACAAAATGAGTAAAGGATGAGGAGTCTCTTTCTCAGAAATGTGGTATGATTGCCTTGTTGATAATACTATTGCCAACACAGAGAAAACCTTTGACAAATTTGTTGAAAGCTTCAAATCCACCTTCTACCCCTTTGATACCAAGGCCACTGCACATCACGAGCTTGTTCACTTAACCCAGAAATCTAGTAAACGCTCTGATGGAGAAACTGATAATGGCTTCTAGAAGTACATCACTGACTTTCAGAACCTTGCTGCAAAAGCAGGGATTACAGATCAGACCACTCTCATCAACCAATTCTCTCTAGGACTTGATCAACAGCTCGCCATCATGATCCTCTTGATATCCACCATCCCCTTCACCCTTAATGATTGGATTGATAAGGCAAAAACCTTCCATGCTCAGAAGGCTCACATTGCTGCCCTTTGCAAAGGACACAAAACCCCCTCTTCCTTTACCAGTTGTTCCTTAGCCCCAGATCCAAATGCCATGGACGTTGATGCCATTCACATCTCTGAGCTCACCTCCATTGAAAAAGCCAGATGTTTCCGAGAAAAACTCTACCTCAGATATTGAAAGAAAGGGCATAATGCCCAACAATGTTGCACCTTTGCCTCCCTCCCTAGTACCCCTTGCCAGCCTCAATGCATCCAGACTGTTAATACTCCAGCTCCACCAGTCACACCCTCCCCTCCCACTAAAACACCTCCTTCTGCCCTTGAATCTTACATTAGCAACCTTTGTTCCATAGGAAAAGATGAAGGGGAGATCCTGCAAACACTCAAACTTTGTTTCAAAGACACCCCTAAGGAGGATCCCTCTTGGGTTTTCAGTAAGGGAAGAAGTAGCAATGTCTCCTTCCCTCTCATTAGACATCTCTGCTGTACTTTTAGGACTAGCAAATAAACAAACCATGCACCTCCCCATTCATCTACAAGCAGGATCTCAAAATGTCAACACCACTGCTCTTATTGATTGCAGAGCAACCAACAATTTCATAGATTCATCTCTTGTCCCCTCTCTTTGATCTGACATCCGAAAACTGGTGTAACCCCTTGCTGCTTACAATGTTGATGGAACTGCCAATCACTTAGGAGCTATCAAATGGACTATCACCACAAATGTCCTCTTCTCTAACACTTCTAGTAAGGAAACCTTCTTCATCACATCCTTAGGTTCCCCTCACATCATTTTAGGAATGACCTGGCTCAAGAAATGAAACCCTCTCATCGATTGGTCTGCCAATACACTCTCACTCCAGGATGATGTTGTACCTCTTTGTGAGCGTCCTCCCTGGGCTGAGAATGAACCAGACCAATACCCCCAACACCTCAGAAAGATCACCCTCTCAAATCAACTGGCTCAACAGGAAAAACCCTTGGAACAAAAATTCCCCTTGTGGTGCAAAACATTTGTTGATGTCTTCTCTGAGAAAATGTTTGACATTCTACCACCTCATCACCCTTTTGATCATGTCATTGAACTAAAACCTTTGTTCATTCCAAAAATTGCCAAGGTTTATCCTTTTAACTCAGCTAAATATGAAGCATGTCATTCCTTCATCAAGGAAAACCTAAAAACTGACTGCATTGTCCCTTCCAAGTCTCTCCAGGCCTCCCTATTCTTCTTCGTGCCAAAGAAAGATGGTACACTTCACCCTTGTCAGGATTATTGCTACCTCAACTCTCATACCATTCACAATGCATATCCCCTCCCCCTCATCTCTGAACTCATCAATGATATGAAGGATTCCACTCTTTTCACCAAGCTTGACATTCACTGAGGATACAACAACATTCACCTCTGAGAGGAAGACCAATGGAAAGCAGCCTTCATCACCCCCCTAGAGCTCTTTGAACTCACAGTTATGTTCTTCAGTTTTAACAATGCTCCTCCCACTTTCCAAGCTTTTATAAACCATGCTTTTGCTGACATGATCACTGAACATTGGCTTAAAATTTACATGGACAACATTGGCATACATACCAAAGACAGCACAGAACTTCACCATGCCCAAACAAAAAGGGTACTCCTATGTGCATGAGAACTTGGACTGTCTTTCAAACTCTCCAAATGCTTCTTTGATGTTCCCTAGATGGAATACCTCAGTCTCATCATTGGTCAAGGGTGCATTCAGATGGACCCCACTAAGCTCAAAGTGATTGACACCTGGAAACCTCCCACCTCCATCAAGGGGATTCGTTCTTTTCTAGACTTTGCCAACTTCTATTGAAAATTCATCCTATAATTCTCTGAACTCATCGCCCCTCTCACCCTTCTTACTTGCAAAAATGAACCTTGGCTTTGGACTCCCCTCCAGGATTGTGCCTTTAATAATTTGAAGTCTCACTTCTCCTCCTCTCCAGTCCTTGCTTTCCCTGATGTCTCTCACCCCTTCTCCATAATGATAGACACATCCCTCTTGGTCACCAGTACAGTCCTCCTTCAGAATGATTCCAATGGAGATCCTCACCCCTGCACTTACTTCTCCAAGACCTTCAGTCCTGCAGAACATAACTATGATATCTATGACAGGGAACTCCTTGCTGTTATCCTTGCCCTCCAGGAATGGCACCAATATTTCCAGGGAACTGCTCATCCTGTCACCATTCTCACAGATTACAAAAACCTCTCATACCTTAAGGATCCTTGCAAGCTCTCTCATCACCAGGCTTGCTGGTCTCTCTTCCTCATGGACTTCAATCTCATCTGGCAGGTAACCCCAGGAAATTGTATGGCTCCTGCAGACACTCTCTCTTGCAAAGATGATGTTGATACCTCTTTGGACAACTTGTCTTCTTCCATCCTTCCCAACCCTCCAATCATCGCTACCCTGGATCTTCACCTTGCAGATAGTATTCATTCCTTCTCCTCCTCCAACCCTCTTGTCCTTCATGCCCTTAGTAACCTTCAGGAAGGCATCCCCCTCTTCCCTTGTTCCTCACTCCAGGATTGTTCTTTTGACAATGGCCACCTTTATTATCATAATTGCATGTATGTTCCCCTCTCCTCACACTCCTCCCTTCTTCATGCTCTTCATGAATCCTCCACTATGGGTCATATGGGGTTCTTCCACACCAAATCCCTCCTTAAACATGATTTCTGGTGGTCTGGCCTCAATACCTTCATTAAAAACTTTATTGCCAGCTGTGCTCTTTGCCAGCAATCCAAGGTCAATACACATCCCACTATCCCACCCCTCATCCCCATCCCTTCCTCCACTTCCCTTCCTTTCCACCAACTCTCCATGAATCTTATTACTGATCTCCCCCCCTCCTCTGACTTCAATTCCCTTCTGGTTATGGTCAACCATGGCCTTACAAAAGGGGTAATTCTCATTCCTTGCACAAAAACCATTGATGCCACCAGTGTTGCCCTCCTCTTTTTCAATCACATATTCAAACACTTTGGTCTTCACAATTCTATCATCTCTGACAGAGGTCCACAATTTGCTTCAGCATTTGCTTGAGAACTAGCATGATTACTCCACTATGATGTTTGCCTCTCCACAGCATACCACCCATAGACTGATGGACAAACTGAATGAGCTAACCAGGAAATAGAGACATATCTTCACATCTTCTGTGATAACCAACCAAATACCTGGTCCTCCTACATCACCTCTGCTGAATTCCATCACAACTCTCCCCACTCATCCACCAAAGCCTCCCCCTTCTCTTTCATGCCAGGGTATGAACCTTGTGCTTACCTCCCTTTAGGAAAGACTTTCCTCCCTACTCTTACCAATAGACTTTCCCACCTAGAAGAATCTAGAAAGGAAGCTCTTGCAGCACATGAATCTGCTAGACACCTCATGACTCAGCACACCACATGGAAGTTTTCCCCCTGGAAAGTTGAAGATAAGGTCTGGCTAGAAGCCACTAAGCCAACACCCACCCATCCACCCTCCCCTCACCCCCAATCCCTCCTCTTGCTTCCACCCCTTCCAACAAATCTCCTGCAATCTTATCACCAACCTCCCACTCTCCTCTGGTTTTGACTCTCTTCTGATCGTGGTTGATCATGGCCTTATGAAGGGGGTAATTCTTTGCCCTACCAAAAAGACTGTGATGGCTGAGGGGATCACCAATCTCTTTTTTCATAAAGTCTACATCCGTTTCAGCCTCTATGACACCATCATCTCCAACCAAGGCCCCCAATTTGCCAAAGAATTGGCTAAACTGCTAAATTACAAACTAGCACTCTCCTCCATCTACCATCCTCAGACTGATGGGGAAACTGAATGAGTCAACCAAGAAGTGGAAACTTACCTACAAATCTACCGCCACAATAACCCCACCTCTTGGTCTGACCTAATTTCCCACACAGAATTCACACACAACCACCACCCTCACTCTGTCACCGGCAAATCCCTGTTCTTCCTGATGCTAGGATATGAACCCCACTCTTTCCCCATGGTGATTGCCAAAACCAATATCCCTGCCATTCAAACACAACTCTCCACCCTCACAGCCCACAAACTTGCCAGGCAAGTTATGAAAGCCAGGACTACATGGTCATTCACCCCATTCAAATGAAACAACCAAGTCTGGCTTGAAGCTAGAAACCTTCACCACTCCCTCACCTCCCCAAATTTTTCTCCCAAGCGGGAAGGACCCTTCATCATCACAGAAGTCTTATCATCCATCTCCTATTGCCTCTGTCTTTCCAAAACCTGGAAAATCCACCCAATATTTCACACCTCCCTCTTATTGCCCTATCACAAAAACATTCCCTTCCCCTCCACCCAACCTTATTGCTGGCGAAGAAGAATATGAAATTGAAAAATCATATGACATTGAGAAACCCCCAACCACCACTCCTTCCTGATCTGATGGAAGGGATATACAGTGGAAGAAGACTCTTGGATCCTGTTATGGGTTACCTTCTAGGCTAACTGTAAAACCTAGCAAGGACTCTAACATGCTGACAGGACAAAGAGCACAGAGTGCTTGATCAAAGAACAAGGGTATCAGCTGTGGAAGACTCATCAAAGAGATGAAGATTGCTCCCTTATGGCATAGGGAGCTGACAGATCCTGCAGTTCACAGACAATGTACCAGATGATAGCACAACTGTAGAGAAGACAACTGAGAGACAAGAGGGCATTGACGAAATCACTGGGATGCATGATGTGAATATTACAGGGGAGAGGTTTCTAGGTGTGAAGAATACAAGGGGGGGTGCCAGGTAGATCAAAGCTAAGGAATACATCGGCAGAAAGGGAATGCCTAAATAATGTCCAAGGGTTCAATGACAAAGCAATGGCTAAGGGAAAGAATGTTCTAGAGAATCAAAGAAGACATGCCATGAGGCAGGAGAAGATTCTAAAGATACACAGGGATCAAAGAAGCAGTGTCAGATGATACAAGGTTCGATGTATGTATTACAAGATTCAAAGAAGAAGTGGAAATGAATATCACTAGGCATAGGTCTAGAGTGTTCCAAGAAGTGAGGCATCTAGAGTAGAGGGTTTTGGGGTTTTGGCAAGGTGAAGACTGGGGATAAGCCAGTTCAAAGAGAGTCCCATGGAGGAGAGGGTCCAGGGATATGAAGGGAGTGTTTGCAAGGACATCATAGATGATCCATTGGGGATTTGAGAGTGTGTGTCAGCATTCACCAGCGTTCCTTGTGATGTGAGAGCAACAGTACATAGATGAGATGTCTAAGGTGGGAAAGTTCTCAGAGCATCAGGTATGACGAAGAAAAAGAGGTGGAGTTGTAGCATATCATAACAGATCCTTAAAAAGGATCTGTCTCATGCCCAGGAAGTCTTAGACAACTATAAAAGACTCCACCCCAAGGCCTTTCCTCCTTACCCTCATACCACCACTTTCTAACAACCATATGACCAACCCCTGTTTCTTCAACCTCTATACTGTCTCCTCTATCTCGTCCCCCTCTGACCTTTCTGCCTCTATCACCCTCATTGATGACACCTCTTGTGCCCCCACCAGACCCCCCTCCTCTGAACCCATCTTCATCACCTCTACCCCCTCTGAACCCATTCGCCTCTCTCAAATTCCCATCACATCCATCAACATCCCTCTCTCTGCCCATTGCCTCCACAAAACTCCCCCTCCACAGATGTATATCAGATCCATGGAGTACTTCCTCCAAGACCTATGCTTCACTATCCCCCTTCAATCTTACCTTGATGTAGATTCATCTTTGTTTTCCCTTCATTCTGCTTATTTGACTCTCCTTTCAATCATTCAATATACTGACCCTCATACTACCTCCACCTCTGCCACCACCAACCTGGTCTTTCTTCACAGCCATGTCCACTCTCTAGCCACCATGATGTGTGTCCACCTCAATAATGCCTTCTATCAAATGGAGGTTGGAGAATTCTTAGGCGACATCAACCATTACCTACAAGAATTGAATGAACAAGTCCCCACCAGTGCAACATCCTTCTCATCAGCATCCTCCTCGCCCATCACCCAAGAGAAAGAAGCAGCTCTCCTTCAAACGGAGACCTGGTGGAATGGAGCCAGGGACATCCAACCTCTTCCTACCAACCACCCCCATTACAACCAAACATGCTTCTGTTGCCGTTGTCTGGGACACAGGCAAGTTGACTGCAACCTCTATTGCTGCCCTTATTGCACCTTGTTCACCCCCAGTCACCCACAATACCATTGTCCCCTTCATCACCCCTCTCCCACCTCACCTTTCTTCTCCTCCTCTTCCACTTTCTCCTCATGTTGCACTCATCATCCTCTCACTGCCCGGATTTCCACCAGACCTCCCCCTCATCAACCCCATAGTCCCTCCCCTCCTGACTATGACTCTCAGAATGCAGATGGTCACTACAACAACATCACATATGCTAACATGACTTCCTCCCCTGGTGGCAGAGCATGCCTAGACTTGTAGATATCCTCAGAGGTCTTTCAGATCTAGTATGAGGGTATTGTTACAATTTCTTTTATTACAATTTCTTTCTTTGAACCAACTTGCTTTTGGACTTATCATTTCTTTTTGTCTACAATGACTAATCCTTCCATTACCTTCCAGAAGATTCTACCACTTGCTTAGTCATCATTTCCTTCACATTTTATGAACTTCTCCTGCTTACCTCATTTATTTGTTCATGTTTGTCCTTCAGGGCATATACAGTATACCCTTTCATCCTTGCTTTCCTTCTTTCTCTCTAACCTTGATCTACTCAAGTCTCCCTTGTGTAACCTGTACCTTGAATCTATCTGCCTTTGGGCTCTTATCTCCTTGATGTCTGGACATATGCTAGAACATTCCACTTAATCTTGCCAGTAGCTGTTTTGCTATGTCAAAGGTCTCACTCTGCACTCTACAGGTATGACTCTTACCCAGAACCCTTGACCCTTGTTCCCATAGTTTATCAAGTCCTACATTCAACCTTCAAGCATAACAGGTCTATTATGCATATCTAAATACTCTAGATATGTGCAATAGGCTAGTATTGGTCTATCGTGCATATCTGGATATACTGAAAATGCATGATAGGCTAGTACTGGTCTATCTCACATATCTGGATGTACTGAAAATGCATGATAGGCTAGCACTAGTCTATCATGCATATCTGGATACTCTAGGTATATGCAATAGGCTAGTACTGGTCTATCACACATATCCAGACACTCTAGATATATGCAATAGACTAGTATTAGGATATGCACAAAAGTATTATATTTCTATTTTCTCTTGCTACTAGTATATACATTGTGTAATTTACTTATCTTACTAAGGCCTATCATACATATCTGGAAGGTCCAGATATGTGCAATAGGCTATGGTTTGGGTGAAAATCATGCCTGAACCCTCCCCTGACCCTAACTGATTTACAAAAAACATATAGTATAAGCAATAGAGATAGGTAGACATGGATAGAGTACATCATAGATTAAAACATATCCCAGTACATCTGGGATGCTCTCACGCACTACATAATACATTCAAGTATATTTGGTTATAGTCGTTTCTCACTGGGGCTGAGAGACCGAAGAAGGAAATGGGCGCGGTGCGGAAACATCTTTTCGTTGAGTACGAGAGACAAGACACGACGACTCGCTTTCACACACGCCCGACCTTTAGCGCGATCCGCTTCAGCAGACCGAACCGGTTCCGCTCCCGTCTCGCCTCCATCCGCCGCTTCATGTCCTGCTCGATCTCCTCCTCGCTCTCTCGAACGCCCATCGTGTACCACACTACGGTCAACATCCCGACGAGCACGGTGAGTATGCATCTACGGCACACGTCAACCCCGCCTCTACCATCCAGGCAAACATGCTCACCCGACCAAGGCAAGGATACCCTTGGGCAGCCAACCCAGCTTCTGTGGCCACGGTCCCAACGGCAGTCCGGACAGATCCGTCACCGATGCATGACCAGCAGCGTTTCCAGACGAGGGTATTCCCAACGCCGCACACTGTCCGTACAGCGATGATGGGACTCGCCCCTCTGCACGTTCCTGCACCTGGAGCGGTGCCTCGATAAACTGCACCGCGAGACCAGACTCGAGATGCCATTCGATGTGACCTGGGCCGACGCTGTTGGTAATCCAACGATCGCAAACCGAGACACGTACAGTGGAAAATCCATGCCCCCGGGTTGTCTGCTACCACCCGGAGCGTCACCGACGAGCCTCCCGGAATGGTAACTGTGTCGCGCCGCATCGGATTCGCCTGGCCCTCGATTAACGGAGGGTTCAGCGTGGGATCCGTCGAGGTGTAATCCTCAGCGCGGTGGATGATCTGAAACTGGTGACCATGCAGGTGACTGGCACGCGAACGTCAGCAAGGCAACTCGGACACGCTCTCCGACGCACAACGGATGTGATCCCACGTCCGAGTTATTGACGACAATGTCAACGACATCGAGATGGTTGAGCATGATACTGTATGGCCCATATGCCTCTTGGACCATTGCATTATCGCCGAGAGTGAGAGCGGACACGATTGCGGGCACGATCGGAGAGTTGTACACATAACCATTCAGCATCGCATGGTTCGTGCCGTCATTCATCGTCTCGAACACGATCTCCAGCTCAACAGTTTGCGAGGCTACAGGCTGTGGTACCTCGACGACGGGGACGAGTGCGGTATCGTTGGTCATAGAGTAACTCTGTACCGTTCCAAGGTCGGTGATGTTCTCGCCGGTGGCATACGTGATCGAAGAAGTAACATCTGTCTGGGCCTCAGTCGACGGTCGCGAGCAAAGATGCGCTACAGACTGGTTTGCAGTGTTGAAGGAACGACGTCAAACATCGTCGTGTCCATGTTGGCGTGGAT
>JBBPUN010000015.1:0-47715 GCA_038094715.1 Heimioporus punctisporus | reverse complement strand
ACATATACCTCGACAACATTGATCCACCGAGTCCCACTCCTGGTAAAACGAATACTCCCCCACCAGGAAGTATTGGGATTGCTGCGCAACTTATCAGTAAGCTCCTGTCTTTTGGGTATAATTTCGCGATATCAAAAAACCTTTTAGCTTCCAAAACGTATCATTGTGCGCAACAGCCGTTCCCAAGGTTTCCTTCAAAAAAAAGTTGTTCTCATAGCAATCCGGATATACTGTTACTGATCCAGGTTACAGTCGGCAGAAGTTCATTTGATCATCATATATATATAGAAAAAGGAACCGACACGGGTGCTGTCTTGCCATTCATTGGACTTGTACATGTGTTTGATGACTGCAGAACATTTCTGACACGTTCCACAAGCGAAACGACCCACCCTGTGTGGTGAACCATTGCGCCAAATCATCGCGTTGCATCACGTTTGAGGGAAGAGAAAGGACGAATGGCCGTCCACCAACTACTTCGATGGATGCTCTTGCGAACGAATAGGAGTCGGACCTCTGTTGGTGAACGAGCCAGCGGATCGCTATACGTCAATCTAGGACATCGATGTTAGAGGTGCATTTCGGATTTGCGGTGGAACAGGTGGGGAGGACGTTTCGAACAGGAAGATGCGAAACGTCAGATTAAAGAGTCGCATCAAAAAGGGGTTGCGCGACCAAACGGCGGGTGAAACTTGAAATCCCATGGGGTAGGGCCTAAGCCTACCAGAAGCCACGAGGACGTGCCTGGGGCAAGGGAAGAATACGATGAACCTCTTTCCACGAAACGGAGGACGTCTACTGTGACCGCGAAGCGTCAGAAATCGGACGTTCTAGAACTGGACGGAGATAGAGGGGAGAAAGAAGCACACCCGTCCGTCAGACAGGAGTGGATTGACCAAGCGGGTGCCTACCGACGTCCGAGTTGACAATCTGTCTTGCCCTGCTACAACACGTCTCGGACGCCTGTGACCGTTTCGAACTTGGAGTTGGGATTGGGAAAAAAAAAACAGGGAATGGTCGCGTGTCAGAGTCTACAACGCGTTTTAGACCGGTTCCCCCATGGGTGCTCGCGTGGCGGCTTTTTTCTCCTGCGACGTTTTGAATCGCCGCGTCTTCGTTTATTTCGAGTCGTCTCATCGGCCACTGAATGGAACAGAGTTCTGTCCGACGGGCATCTGCATCAGGAATAGTACAAGGCGGACTAGACCACGTTCATTCGACGTGGCGGTCTGCTGACGAGAGTGAGGTCATACTGGGCGTATTATTCTTGGCTCGCTGTTCTATTAAGAACGTGCTCACCGTAGGAAGGCAGAAAGCTACCGCGAGCGTTCACACTCGCCTCAGACACGTAGCTCCTACGACGGCGTCTTCTCGGCGGCGTCTCTGGCAGCACGAGGACCCGCAGGCACCCACGCCATGACAGGAGTGAGCGTGGGCCAGACCACGGCGTTGGTGTATCTGCCGCGGCGGGGACAACACACCCGCGCTCGAAAGGCCGTCAAATCTGTGCGATCCACCGCCGTGTTTTTCAAACCGACGCGGGTTTCCAGGCCGTTTTCGCATACCAAACACATCTTTCTTACTCGAAAGCTGTCATGACGATGTATCTATTGACGACGGCCCGGTAAAAGGAAGATGGCAAGAGCATATTCTTCTCTTCCCGTTTTCTTCCACAGGCACTTGCCCCTGGTCGGACCGCGCGGCCATGGTGACAAGCGTGGGGCCAAATTTCTGAATGCTTCGCTATCGGAGAACTAGCTATATCGCGTCGACACGGCGGCGAAGCCTAAAGTCTATGTGAATCGGGTTTGTTGCTAATAATTGCACGCTCGTACGAACGACGTGGGACCCAGCCTGAGGGTAGCACGATGCTCGGGCTGGCGATGTCCCTGACTAGAACGAGACGGGTGTACATGATGTGACAACGAAAGGGAGAACGTATAGAGTACGTGAAACACCCCACGGGTTTCAACATGACACGCCGTTCCTGGGACCGCCGTTCGCTTACACGAAGTCGACGCCCCAAGACGAAAAGGTATCGATTCGTGACCAGAAAATAGATTGTCTAGTTGGTACAGAATGCCGAGGGTATAGTATGTGCAGGAATTACAAAAGGACCATTTTTTTGGATATCGTTCCGATCCACGCCGGCATGGATGTCTATAGTTTTGGGGTTGCAGGTTGCATTTTGTTGAGATAAGCCGATGCCACGACGCTTCCAGTGTTCTTGTTGACAACCTAGATCTCAGGGTCAGGCTCGTGCACACCATGTGAGCCATAGGACTTTCCTCGCATCGGGCACTCATGATGCGACTGCCCATGGCGATGGAGGTACTGATGATGCGAAGACACGAGCCTCTACAAGCAGGTCGGTTGGACGTGTCGAGGTGAAGACAGGCACTCACAGAGGGGCAGGGGCGTGGAAGTTGACGTTCATTGCCTGCGTGACGCCAACACCATTGATGTTCAAGATCAAACCCAGGGCAACGAGGGGTGTGCTACAGCAGTTATCGATCAAGAACGCGATGCAGCCACCGTGAAGCATGCCTGCCCCGTTGAGCATACCTGAAATGGTTGTCAGCAGCGCGAACCATGGTACGAAACAACATACTTTTAGTGACGACGACCTCAGCAGTCGTGGTGGCCTCCATACGGCCCTGTTTTTCTTTACAGTCGTGTGCACTGATATCGACAAACTTGACCGACTTGGCGACGTGGTGGCCAAAACACTGCTCGTCGCCTGCGCCGTAGGCGATGAAAGTGTTGAGGATTAGCTGCTTGACATCGGCCGAGACGTTGCCCTGTATCTGCGATGCATCCCCGTGGTTGGATAATGCACGCGGATCGACCCAAGCTTTCCGAACGGTCTTCGGGACGCCATCGTAGATGACGGAGGCCGTGGGCGAGGACGATGCGGGGGAGGGGTATGGCTCATACGCGGCCGAGGCAGCACTGGCGTAGACTCTGGAGGACATGACGATCTGGAACAGGAAAGAAAGGGGACGGGTGGAGAAGTCGGGGCAAAGGGATGAGGATATTTATGAGGCAAGCCGGGTCGGCTAAAATTGAGCGAGCTATCGTGAGTGACAGATACTTTGGGTGCTTCTCGATGCGGGTTCACGAGATCCGGATAGATCCAGGTGACCCTATGTGGTCGGGTCCAAATGAAAATTTGGTAGATATGGATACCTTGAGCGAGTTTTGAACGGAGTCATGACGAGAATCTGAAAGATACGATGAATGAGATTTGCCGAGACGTTCCCAAGGTGCACCTCCTGAAAATCTGGCGAAACAGCTCGACGTAAACCCGGATGCCAGCTCAGTCCGCCGCGCAGAGTGAGTGGCCGAGCAGCGGGAAGACGAGCTGGACATCGCCGCGCTCGTCGAGGCCACACGTGAGAGCGTGAGAGAGTATATGATAAATAAATAATTAGGATATATGCTAGGCTTCGGACGCGCGTCCCCCCTGTACACGACGACGACGAGATGGAGACTTCGTTTGCATTCACAGGAAAGAACTTTGTGATCGTCGCAGCGGACACGACGGCCGCGCGATCGATCGTCAAAATGAAGAACGACCAGGACAAGATCAAGGAGCTGAGCTCGCACTTGCTCATGGCCTACTCTGGCGAACCAGGTCCGTCCCACTAGCCCATCGTCGTACGCTCCTCGTCCAACGACCATGTAGGCGATACCCTCCAGTTTTCAGAGTTCGTCGAACGCAACATTCGTCTGTACCAAATCCGCAATCTCTACCCTCTTCGTCCATCCGCCGCCGCAGCTTGGATCCGTCGTTCGCTTGCGGAGTCGCTTCGATCCAGAAGTCCCTATGCAGTGAACTTGCTCCTCGGTGGTTATGACCTTGCAGAGCATACACCCCATCTTTACTGGATTGATTATCTGGGGACGGTCGCCGAGGTGCCCTTTGCGGCCCACGGATACGGGAGCTACTTTGTGTTGAGTTTGTTGGACAGGTACGCCGACACGTTTGAACCCAAGCACGCCCCTCATATCCCCAGATACCACAACCCCGAAGCAACGCTCGAAGAGGGTTTGGCGACGCTCCGGCGATGCATTGACGAGGTGTCCAAGCGATTAGTAGTCAGTCCTGAAAGGTACAAGGTCAAGGTAGTCGACAAGGATGGCATCCGCGAAATCGAACTGTAACGTAATTCTTATTCAATCCAGGACCCACGACACAGCAGCTTTCGTGCGTGCGAGCTGTGAAGAACCTAGACAGCTTTCTCAACATCCGATCTTCGCAGACGTGGTCCCGAATTAAGCATATCCATCACTCGCGCTATCATGATCTCTGATCTGGCCGTCTGGTCAGGTCGTGAGCGTCCGGGAACGTGATTTTGTAGAGGAAACATAAGTCTCGCGACAAGAATGTCGATCGCCACAAAAGTGTCACTGGTCGCTGGTGCGACGCAGAAAGAAAATGTGAAGATGTACGAAGTGATCGAGGGCACGATCTCGGCGAGTAAATGGATGTGTAGAACACGCACGAAATTCGCTATCAAGGTCGCCTGGATCGTCTAGGCATATCAATGCACTCAGTACACGCGAGGTGGTGTCATTTTATAGTGACCTCCGCCGAGTGGCCTAATCCCGCGGTGGTCTCACCCCATGGCGTCACTCGAGACAGGCGCTTTGTCGACTGCCCTCCAAAGAAAGTCAATAATGGTTTCGCAAAGTACCAATGCGACTTTGATCGCACGAAAACATAAAACACTGAGAATATCGAGCTACTTGACCGGATATGCACACACTGGTCCAACAGAGTGTCGATCAGCACACTCTATTAATCATTTCCCAGACAAGTGAGAAACGAGCATGGCATCGGCGCACTCGACTTCTGGTAGTCGCACGACTAACATCGAAGAAGAAAAAAGTTCCCAGTCCGAGAAGTTCCAGAACTCACAGAAAAGATCGCGTCTCACCCAGATCGTGCGAAACAATACGCTTTTAGTGGGAAAAAAAATGATGCTTGCGCCGAGTCCACCCGTCGTGTCTAATCATTGTCACTGTCCACCTGGTGCACAACTGGGGTCAGGCCCTCGAGAGACCATATAGCAATCACGCGTACCGTATGTGCTAACCTGCCTTTGGCCCGCGTCGCAGCCGCTCTCGTCGACGTCCTCCCTGCGGGCGCAAACGATAAGGTAGACTGTTGTGATGAACCTTTTGCCTTGGCCGTCGTCTTCTTGATCGGCGCTTTTTTAGCAGTCGACTGACTACAAGAGTGTCAGACAACGCTCAAAAGGATAAACACAGCGGATCACCTCAACACCGCAGCCCTGTTAGTCTTCTTGGTCGGGACTATCTCGTCCTCGTCTTCATCGTCATCCAGTTCGATAACTTCCTCCGATTCACTCGCAACAGGCTTCTTGCCCTTTCCTTTTGCGGGTGCCTTCTTTGTAGGCGCTTTCGTGGCGGCGGGCGTCTTCTTCAAAGCTGACGCCTTCTTTTTTGGAGGCGGCGCTTCCTCTGATTGCTCCTCAAAATCCGATTCAGCTGCGTCGACATCCATCATCATGGAGTCGGCAGAACTGCCATCATCTGAGTCTTTGGCTCGAGCCTTGCCTTTACCCTGATAAACATATCGTTTGTACCACAATGGATATGTGAATCGATGGCAACGAACCTTGACTTTTGCGGTCCGGAATTGTTCCACATAATCCTTGTCGTGCTGTTCTCTCACCTTGCTCACCTGCAAACATATTAATGGAAAGCTGACCGAGCATGGTACGAACGACTGACCGCGTCGTCGAGGTCAGCCTCGTCCAACTCGCCGTTGGCTTGTACACTTTTCATGAGTGCTCTCAATGTCGTCGACACATGACTACCACGATTCGCAATAAATCCAAAGACGATAGACGAGCCACTCACTTGGATATCGCGTGCGAATCATCTTTTTCGACAAAAATCTGTATCGCGTCCGACATACCGGCCTCACCGAGTAATTGCAGTTCTTGCGCCGCCAAGTACTCCTTGACGAGCGTGTGTACCCGTACTTTGGAAAGTTTTTCGGAAATGGATAGTTCTGGATCGTCGATGCTGAGCTCGGGTTCGTCAATCGTGACTTTAGCCGACCGCGTCCCTCTCTTGGTGCGGTGAAAGACGAGGACGTCACGTGGATTGGCAATACGGCCTTGAAACTCTTGTCCAAAACGAATGGGGTTCGACATCTCGCTGACGCCAGTCGTATCCACCTGTGCGTATGAGTCGGCCGTCACGCATGAGCGTACAAAAGTACCTTTAGTCGAACGAGCGGAAGCATGCGTGGCAGCTCCTCTTCCCCGTCATCGACTGCCCTCCTGTTCCGGTCGTCCCATTGTTGGTTAGCGCGATCGATCAGGGCGTTCACCTGTAGCATTTATGATCAGAGAAAGATCGTCTTCGATCAAGTAAGCTTGGCTCACTCGAGATTTCAAGAATTTGGAGACGGCAATTTGATCATTTATGTCAAAGCCCTCCTCTTCGGAAGCCTCGGAGAGGATGATATCTTCCAGTACGAACGGTCGAACTGTACGCAAAGGAATGGGCTTCAATTGGAATTCTTTACCCTGTATTTCTACCAGCGCGACCTGTCTGCAAGGATAGCACCATGGAGATGATGTGTTGTCAAAATTGTGATATACTCACTTTTCGATAGACTCGCCGTCCGCGAGGGAAGTAGCGATCGAAGAGCCGGGCTGGGTGATATGGTATTTCTTGCCAGCGACAGACTCTGGCACGATGCGACAGTCATGCTCGTGGCCCCATATGACGAGGTCCACGCTGTCATCAAACATGCCTTCGGGGACCGACTCTTGGGGACCATGCCGCACGCTGCCGCGAGATGACGCTGATGAGAAAGTACGAGCCAAGATGCAGTATGTGGTGGTCCTACCGATTTTGGTGGAGGAGTAATATGTTGAACCACTCGTTTCTATTCTGAGGCATATACATGCGCACACGGTTGCTCCGTAGCTCGACGTGCATGCGTTGATCCTTAACATTGCCCACGCCATACAAGCCAAGGAAAGTGGAACCCTTTCGAAGGAGGACGGGTCTGATGGCAATGCCATTTTGCGGGGCTTCGGCGTTTGAGATGGGTAGGTCGTATTTTCCCATGTAGTTCAAAAGACCGGAGACGGAGAGCACGTCAAGAGCACATAATGCACCTTCCTGGAGATACGGTCAGCGCGGGGGATAATGGCTAGATAACAACTTGCCGGGCCAGCGCCTTGTGGGTCGTCGTGGTTGCCGTGTATCGAGAACACAGGAATGCCGACGTTCAAGTTAGGATCTTCGTAGTTTATTGCCGGAAAGCTACACATACATTAGTGCTGTTGCCACTGTAGGGAATCTTTGTGGCGCACTTAAAACCTTCGGCTTTCCCTTCGTTTGGATCGCTCAAGAGTTCGAGCTGAACCGGCCTGTCGTTCATGGTATATTCGCGCAGGAGGGCGATTACCTGGTAGAGACAATCTCTGGACGGTCTATTCTCGTGGAACAAGTCACCAGCGAGAAGGATAAAGTCGACCTGGTCCAAGCTCGTCAGTATGGTCACGCCGGTCGAACCGCTCGTTCAAACTCGCCTCATGTTTAGCCGCCAGCTGCAAAATCTCTCTGAACGTGTTGATGGAGTCTTGTCCACGAATCGGGTCCCGTTCGAGGTAACCAATGTGGTTGTCTGTCGCCAGCAGGATCTTTATGGTGTTGTCGGATTCTTATCCAACGTTTTTGAGCAACCGAAACAAGACAGCATAACCGAGCACTTGCCAACACTACGAATGGTCGGAGGGGGCGGCGCGGAACCCCTTCCATCGTCGTCGGACATGGTCGACGAGGGGTAATTCACTCACGTGACCAATTATAATCCGTCGTCGTTACTGCGCCTTCCAACTTTGACACGTCACCGTACAATGTCTTCGCAAAACCATGGGCAGCAACAAAATCACCTCCTCGTGGTATGTCGTACGTCTGGATGTTTGTCGAAAACTAAAGACATTCCAGACGGGGACGGTCTTGTTTTACCTCGTAGCAGCGCTGGCGGTATGTCTGTTTCTTTTCGTCGTCTGATTTACGCGCCCATACGTCTTCTAGATGGTCATGGCGTAGGTGGACTTGCTTCCATGAGCTTGACTGCGGCTTAGTTGTTTTAGGAATAAATGGGTTCTCCAAAAGACATCCGCTCCGCTCTTTTTCCTCTTCATGCAACTCTTGATCGCTGTCCTTCTCTTCCTTGCTTCCCATGTGGCAAGGCTTATCCAGTTGCCTTTCTTTTTGGATCTACAACTAATCAAAGGACTTGCGCCGATGGTCATCCTGAATGTCGTCGGTTTGAGGCATGTCTGTCTTGTTTGTTCTTCTTTCGTTCTGCTTAGCCCCCCGCTCAGCTCCAGTAATTATACTCTCAAATACGTCGACGCCTCATTCTACCAAGTTGCCCGTGGATTGTTACTTCCGTTCACTGTTGTGACCTCCTACATATTTTTGCACACACGACCCTCCCTCCGCATCCTCCTCTCATGTGCTATTGTTACCCTTGGCTTTTTCGTCGGTATCTTCCTCGACTCAGTCCAGATTCCACTAATCGGTATTGCGTTCGGTGTTGCGAGCTCCGTTATCACTGCCGTACACTCTGTTGTGATCAAGAAGAGTCTCGACGTCGTCAAAGGCAGTGCCCTGCATCTCTCGTGGTACACCAACTTGCTGAGCGCAGTCCTCCTGATACCTTTTATTGTCCTCGCTGGCGAGGTACCCGCTATTATATCCCTTGTTTCTGGCTCAGACGAGATTCTACCCGCCCCTGGTGAGATGTCGGATTTGCACACGTTTATCTGGGGGTCCATGATCACGGTCTGTATTCAATCCTCATGAAGAGTCTGCGCTGACGGACCGATGCAGGGTGTTGTTGGATTTTTGATGAGCGTTGCCAGCTTGTTGTCCATCAAAGTGACGTCTCCGATCACACACATGATTTCGTCTGCTGTTCGTGGCGTTGCCTCGTCAATTTTGGGCCATGAATTCTTCCATGAAACAATCTCTGGGCGAGTGTTTGACTTTTGTGCCACGAATTTTCCAATTAATTTTGAGAGGGCAGCGGGCGTGCTGTCGCAATTGGGGTCATCCTAGGAGGGTCTATTTGGTACACTTGGATCAAGCACGTTGAATCACAATCGTCCAAGCCTGGCGAAAGGGATGGCAACAAGTACGAAAGAGTACCATTAGAAGATGTCGAGGCGGGAAAGAGCACCACGTCTCAAAAACCAGAGTAGATGGTCTTTGCAGTGGCATCGTGTCAACATTGTACACCTATCCCGCAGGATTTCTTTAGATGTACCAGATAGCAATCCCAGCGTCTCTATTGGATCAACAGTTGTGGAGTGTTGATGTCATAGCTGATATTGATGTTATGTTGATCCATGATATTCTTCGACCACGCCCTTCATTCCGTCCACCAGCTGTAGACTCCTTCGCATTTCAGCCTGGATCGGTCATCTTGCACTGTATATATACTCATCATGTTTGGATGTTGTGTGGCCGGCAGGCTTCTCCAAACCAACCTGCAACAAGTCGACGATACGCACGCCTTCTTCGAGATCCCCGCTGCCGAAAAGGTCAACCATGTCTGTGTGTTTCTTCTGGGCACCGGTGAGCACGACTACTTATTCATATCTACGCAACTCATCCTCTTCATCGCCAGTCCCGTTCCCTGAGGGCTATGGTGCTACCGTACACTTTTTCTGGCCCGGAAAGGGTTCACAAGTTCTGGGCTTGTACGTTTGTCCTCCTTTCTCGTTAACCTGATACATATCCGCTTTGAAAGGCTCTCCAACGAAAAACCGTCGGCGATTTTCCGCCTTCGTCCAACCTTTTCATCGTTATCCGGCCCAAACTCGGGTACGGTCACCCCTTCTGCGTTCACCAACGCTGCAACGACCGCGACGGGCGATGTGACCGCCATCCTCGGGTTCGCGGTCGAACCGCTCGAAGCGATCGCTGCTCAAATGGCAGCACTACCTGCAACGACGATCAACGCGACGCTAAGTGCCAACCTCCCGGCAAGACAACTCGATCCGATCTTGTTGGCCGAGCGGATCGCCAAGCACTTGCTAAACTACGTGTCGGGGTTTGCGCCTGGAGGGATGGGCCCACAGAGCGTGGTACCGATGGGGGTCGTTGCCAAATGGTACGAGGGTTTCATGGCCAAGGTGAAGACGGGTGGGACCACGTTTTTGGAGAGGGAGTAAGTTCTCTAACCTTTTCTTTTCTTTGTTGTAATGAAGGATCAGTACTTGAATTATGTACCGTGATGTACGTGTGGGCTAATAGATGGATCCGATCGTGGAGACCAGGGACATATGTATGTTGTGGCTGTACACCCAAACACCCACCCTGCGATGATGTTTCATGCAGTCGGCAGACATGTCAGTGTCTTCCAGGGCTATAAGGCGCTCCGGTCTGTCGCACGTTTGCAGCTTGGTCGTCTTTACTCCACCAATTCCAACTTTGTGCGCATCGTCGAGGTTGGCCCGCGTGATGGGCTCCAGAATGAACCACAGCCGATACCCCCACCTGTTAAAGCAGAGCTGATCAACCGGCTCGGGCGAGCTGGGTTGCGCAACATCGAAGCAGGGAGTTTCGTCAGCCCGAAATGGGTACCCCAGGTCCGTCGTTCTCTGCGCCCTTGTCTCGCACGCTTTATTCGAGTGACAGATGGCTGGGACGGCCGAGGTCCTTTCTTTGGTTGATCCCATTCCAAAAACCGACCTCTCTGTGCTTGTCCCGAATGGAAAGGGTCTCGACGAAGTCTTCCGCGTTCTCTCCGCCTCTGTTTCACCTGACTCCGCGACCAAATCTCCACCACCGGTCGCCGAAGTAGCAATATTTGCTGCCGCGACGGACGCATTTTCGCAAGGGAATACGAATGCCACCGTATCGGAATCCTTGGCCCGCCTTGCGCCCGTAGCCCGCGCTGCTCTTGCCAAGGGGCTCCGCGTGCGTGGCTACGTGTCTGTTATTGTATCGTGTCCGTACACTGGCCGTGTGGATCCACGCAGGGTCCGAGACGTATCGAGGGAGCTGATTCAGATGGGTTGCTATGAAGTCAGCCTCGGAGATACTACTGGCACGGGCACACCAGCTAGCATTCGTGCTGTGCTCGAAGAAGTTTGCAAGGAGATAGATCCCAGTAAGCTTTCTGGACATGTGAGTTCTCCTTTCCATAGTGGATAGCCATCGATAGAGACCACGAGGTTCTGTAGTTCCACGACACGAATGGAACAGCGCTTGCAAACATATTTGCTGCACTCGACATCGGCCTGCGTTCTTTCGATGCTTCTGTCGGTGGTCTTGGCGGGTGCCCTTATTCCCCTGGGGCCACCGGAAACGTCGCTACCGAGGATGTGGTGTACGCCCTTACTGGCCAGTCACTCTACGGTGATATCGGCGAACCATACCCTGGTCGGCTCATCTCATGTCGATTCCTTATACTGGCTAACTTCATTTTCCAGAGTCTCCCTCGGCACCGCTATCTGATTTGCATTCGAAATGGGACGTCGGCTCAATATCTCTTCCGTCACTTGCGGAAACAGGCGCTTGGATTTCTGATGTCCTCGGAAGGGAAAGTACAAGCCGGGCAGGGCGAGCTTATCTCGCTCGGAAACGCCGGGAACAGCAGTTGACTGAACAAGGAAAAACTCAGAGGTTGTAGTTTATTACTTGGGACGAGATTCCTGGCCAATCGTTTTTCCCCTGGCTTATTATTGCTTGCAGCAACCGCGTGAGAATGTATACAGCCATGCGCCAGAGTGGCGGATGCCAGTCAGCCTCGAGCCAGAGGGACACGGAGCGAGGGAGGTAAGAGCCAGGAAGTCGTATACCCAGCAGTTTCATACTCCACCTTAAGAGTATCTGGGCGTGCCACTCCTTTGGTGGGACAGACGATCTTCCACCACTGACTCGCACGAAAAGTCGCGGACGATCCTGAAATAATAAGCATATATATATACCAACGGTAAAAAGTACAAAGTACGAGCGAACTAGAAGAAATCTGTCAAGACACAAATACATTGTAAGTTGGCTATTCTCCTCCGAGTAACCCCTCGGTCGATCCTCTAACAGTCCTCACCCGAGACAGCGCCTGGCGTGTTCTCTACATGGAAGAGCAATGTGCCTACCTTTCTTGCATCGTCCGGATTTTCAGGGCCAGGCAACAGCGTCAACTCGGTCTCGGGACGGAACGCCATTACGTACGTCGAGCCGCCGAAATGGAAAGACCCTATCTCGTCCCCCTTCCTGACACGATCTCCTGCCTTCACTGCTATCCTCGTCGTAGAGACTTCTCCGAGACCCACCCCGACGAAGCACATCAACCCGATTGCAGGGTTGTCCGATTCAATGAAGATGCATGCGCGCGTGGACATGGCAGTGACGAATGCTTGCGACCGGGAGACAACGTCCACATCAGGATCATCATCCAAACGTGCCGCGTAATATGTGCCAGGGACCACATAGGTCTGCAGTACGCGTCCATCAACGGGACTGTGCCACCGGTGATAGTCGAGCGAGCTGAGTATCGCCTGGAATACGGTTCCGCCAACGAACCGGGACGTGAGCGGGCTGCCGTTGAAGATGTGTCCGAGAGAATATGGCATTTCCTTGAGCCAGAACTCGTCTCTAGCCCTCACGTTTGTGGATACACGGTAAGTGATCGCCTCACAAGGAGCATTGATGAACTCGGGACTATCTGGCGCGATTGTAGGACGAACGCCCTCTTTGAAGCGTCTTCCGAAGAAATCGTCCCATGACTTGAAGCCCATGTATGGTTGATTGAGATCGCATATCCATGCTTGCTCGAAAGACACTCCGAGGCGAATAGCTTGCACCCGTAGCGCATCTGCACTGAACCATCCACCCTCTCCACTGACCAGAACGTTGCATGACGCTGAAGAGACGAGAAATTTGGTCCATTGGTCGAATATCTTGTGGAACATGGCGTTCACTTTCGAGTTGGTGAATACGCGATAGCCAGCTTCGGTATTGCAAAAGGGGGCCAGAACACCGTACATCGGAACTCCGCTCACAAGAGGGCTCGTATAACTGTACGTCGGTGCCTTGGTAATCGTTTTGTCGAGAATCACGAGCAGCTGCACGTAGTTGGTTATTTGGCTCTGGAAAATTAGTGTAAGTAAAATTAAACATCACCTCACTATTTGCTCACGGAAAGATGGTTAGGGTGGACCTGTTTGAACATTTCGTGAAAATCTCTGAAAATCTTGGGATCTCCTTCGATCAATTTTTTGAATTCGAGGATGACAGGGGAGAGCTGTTCCTTGTCAACTTCCCCTGCTTGTGTCCATACTGCATCCTTGACGATCTGTGCGAACAGCGTTTCTTGATCCTTTCGGATCACTGAGGGATCCTTTGGGAGCCATCTAGCGATCGTACGGTATGTGATGTCAAAAGGCATACTGAAGTGGTTTGTTTAAGCAACAGTGCTCGAACGCTGACAAGGTAACTCACGATGTTGACGAATAGTGACTGATGAGGAAGTGAATTTTCTGCAGACCCATTTTATATACGAGGAATACGCACGGTATTGTGTCCACTCTGATATATCGCTAGGTTAAATCTACATCCAATCACCCGATCCATCGCAGCCTCTCCCTGAGTTCAGCACAGGAATATCCCTGGTGGAACGCAGAAACATTTAGCGAATACTCCTCGGATATAATCTTATCACTCCCCATTCCAGAGCTGGTTGGTTTGTAGAGGACGGAAACCTGATGGTTGCAACAACAGTTACACCGGAATCATTAATCGATACCACTGAAGTTGCGGCCGTATTTGGAATGCTTTTCGTCGTCGTAGAGTCCTGCACACGATCTAGGTCGATTGGGGATTTCCGAAACAGCCCGAAAGACATGGGATCCTCGGCGAACAGCAGCATAGACTCGTGGCCCTCGGGCATACCAACTGTATTGCTACTTACACATCCACGCGGTCTGATTTGATGGAAACGTCTTGCGCCATCAGAGTTATTGGGTGAAAGCTGAAACACTTTCTCTCCGAGGTCGGCGCATCTCTCTCTTGGACTTGTCTGCTCATTTTGACCATCGGAGCGTCTTTACTAGTCAGACGGTAACTAATACGTTATTTAAAAAACGATGGTCCCGGATCTGTATGAGCGCCCGCAGCATCATCGAACGAGTTGGTATACGGCACCATTGAACATACATGTCACTCCCCCAAAAAAGTTTACGTTTTTCCGGGGGAGAGTTGACCCATCCGGCCCAAGAGACATCTGTGCCGGAAGTACGGTAGCATCGCACCGGGTAATGAAAGTCAAACCCGGCAGCGATCAACTACTAGAACGTACTAGATTCATTGGCTTGCGCTAACATCGGCTTATTAAAAAGGTAGTATGCTGAGCGTACACAAGCACTGGCCAAACGCCTCGGCGAATGATCACAAAAGAAAAGGTAGCCGAGGGGGAAACGCACACCTCAACTCCAGCGCTGGAGATGGCGCCTTACAAGAGCTTTCCCACAGCACCCAGGAAAAGCAAACAGCCTGTGTCTGTGCATGTGTAAGGAGGACGAGGCCGAGACCGACCATATTGGATGTTCTGTCGTTATGTCTATTGCGTCCGAGTTTGCACGGTTTTGGAAGTAACGCCCGCGTTGGATGGTTCGGAAGCGCAGCTCTATACTACAGGACAGGGCGACGACGCTCGCCACGACGAAACTACCGCTCCCAATCGTGATCTCGCATCCTGGGATTGGCACACGTCCCGTAATCCACTTAATGATGAGTTTCAAACTTGCTTGAATCAGGGCGTGCCTTGATACGGTGAGACAGACTTTGGCCGTAACGTGTAAAGTCAATAAACAGTACTGATTGACGGTCAGCCTCAGATTTAGGTCCGAAGGTACTGAGTAATCACTAATCACTATTCATGTCTCAGGTTTCTTTCCCGATAGATTCCGAGGCGCAAAAGCTCTTCCAGATAAACAGGAAAACGTCGCAGTGCCTCGGACACTTTTCGATTTCTATTGGTTACCATAGTATTCCATCCCCTTCTCACTCCGGATGCATGAGGACCGCATGAGATTGTTTTGCTATTCACTAACCCCTCTTCGCTTCAAAACACCATCAATGACAGAGAGCACGCCAAGAACATCCGCGAGCATGGGTCGAGCGGAGTTGTCCTTGAGACATTATCGTGGGTGGACCTCAAGATGTGATCTTCTACTCTAAAGCCTTCAACTAAGTCACCACTCCTGTGGATGAATCTCGAAGTACCTTAAAACTATGTTTTGATCCCGTGACGTTCCACGACCTCCCCTCCGCGGTGCATCGTAGGAACGCGCACCAAATGCTACGCAAATTATGTTTTAATTCATTCCCGCACCGATGGTGCTTTCTGCCCGACATCTCGAATTCCACCGCGGTCCTAAACATCAAGCGTGTATTGCATGCTCAACAATTAGCGTTGTAACGTATCCAGAATATTTAATGCATCTCGTATTCGTATTGACATGCAAGAATCAGTAGTTGATAAAAGTTGAAAGGGTAAAAAAAATCATGAAACATCAAAATCCAAGTTGCTGATGAACCAGGTTCACCGGAAAATATGGACGTGGCCACCAGTGTTGACATAACCAATATTTCCACAAGGCGAGTCTCGACGCGATCAACGATGTGTCCAAAGAAGTGTTGTCATGTCGTCTCAATTTTGATCACATCACGTCGGACGTGATGTCCGTCATAATCGAAACAAACGTGCAAATGGTCAATGCAGCATTTTGCGTGGTTTTCAGATTGATCGGTGTCGTTGTGCCGTATTTTGCCTCGTCGGTCAGGAAGTTGGGTTCTCATCGTAAAGACAGTCGTCATACAAGGACAATGCAACATTATGTCACACCGTCATCTTTCCCTGGCTGTCTCATTCCGAGTCTTGTCATGTCGTCGTCGTCGCCACAGAAAGAGAACGGAGTGTGTGGCGGTGGCATGAAGAAGAGGGAGGCGTGGAGCGAATCACGTTGCGTTGTATCACATAACGTAACATCGTGTCGTCCAGACGAGCAGACCCACTGCATACTGACTATCTTTGTGGTTGGCTAGAGTGAGGGTGACGACGGCTGCAACAACATGACGCAAACGTCACAGTGCTGCGGTCGTCCTCGCCACTACAGAAACGAAACGGGGTGATGGAGGCTAACTACAGGTTACGTACGAGATCACGTGATATAATAACTGCGTTTTACTAATGATCTCATTAATAGTGACCCACTCGACTTTTCCCTCTGCCTCGACTCCAACTGCCTTACTGTGATAGAAATGACAATGTCTGCAGCAAGGCGAGAATTGAATCACGCTTTGGTAGTCGTTGTTTCATTCGCCCTCTCTCTCGTCCTCCATTCCTTCCGTCTATTGACGACATTAACAGTTGCACCATACTGTCTTGATCTTCGTCGTTCTTGCCCGTCTCTCTTGATGACAACGACAACGACAACGCCGTGTGAACTCCATGTTGTTCAAACGATGACCTTCCCTTGTCATTGTCTACCATCGAGTTTAGCCACCTTCTATGGTAGCGAAGGTGTGGTATGATTGCCGCATCGCTGCTATAATCTTTCCTTCGTCCTCACTCCATCGTCGTGTGTGCCAGTCGTTTCCCTGGTGTTTATCATCACCCTTTCACTTCCCTTCTTGCGACTTTCCGCTGACGATCTGGTTTAGAGTGACGTATGGTCTTAGCCAGTTAATATGCATGTATCATACACATGAACCACTGCAATGTCGCGCAGAAAGCATCATCGGTGCAAGCAACTACGGCATTTGGTGTGCGCTCTCACGGTACACCGGCGCGGTGGGGAATGTTCCGGGACGCGGTCAAAATTTTTGTGCAGATGCTAGCGCTGACCATTCACTCGACTCTGATCGGCTAATCTGTCAGACTTTTTTTTGGTGAAACAGGTCCACAGGCCCCGAGAAGATCCGCGAGCACGGGTGACGACCGGGATACCAGCCGGCTTGACGTGTCCGCACTGGAACGGTGCCGTGAGAGATCCTCCCTCGGATGGACCATAAGATGCGATCTCCTACCTGGGTCTGGACCATCGCTCTTTTGGATGAATCTTGAAATTGAAGGATTCGCATGTCCCTCAAAGCTACCTGCTCTTCTGATTCCGTACATCGTCCGTTGCGGTCGCGACTCTTGACTGATTCCGGGTTCGGGTGTCGTTTCTAACGCAATTCTCTTCAATATACCTACCGTGCACGCCTAGACCTTATTGACTTATTGTCCCGTTGTCTTGTTCAAGACTCGGTTCATTACTTTCAGTTAGCTCGGCCCTCCAATTATCTCCTAGCCCGCCGTCGTACCATATACGGACGACGAAGCACGTCAACTTGAGTACATAATATCAACTCTTTTTGTTGGCAGTGACTACGTACGTACTACATACAAGGTAATTACAGCAACTGATGCGACATCGAATTCATCAACGCAGAAATGAATGAACAGGCGTGCTTATATATTTAACCGCATAGTGTATCGACCAGCAATTTCATCCCACCAGATGAATAAAGAGTGGCTTGTCATATGTTTTCCAAGGTATGCTAAGTGTATATGTGCCATGGTCGACGTACAGCGATTTCAACTCCAAAAAAAACAAGGATGCTTCCTTACTATAATGAAAAATCGAAATCCTAACGTACTCGTATGTGCACCATGTTAATGTACGTATATCGAATCTCAACTAGGATAAAGACGTCGAGAATAAATCAATGTTTGAAGAAGACCAAGGAACGTGGGCCCGGTGGATACAAAGGGATCGCCAGGAGAAGTATATACAGACGTGGAAACGAGGCTTTAAAGAGGGGAATGCGTCGGAGCGAGGACGGGGGTATCCGTGCGAGTTGGGATATATTCTGCTTTTTTGGGGAATAGGAGCAAGATCTATCAAAAAGAGATGAATGTGTGAGCCGACTGGATTGTGACATGCGGAGCGAAGGTGGCGGTTCGGTGTGAAGTTGGATGTTGACAAGACGATATTTCGGTCTCAACGCAGGGTCTGCGTGCCACGACGCGGAGGCATGCATGTGGTGCGAAGTGAAACAAGATCCAGACGTGCTAACATTGGATTATGAGTCATAAACGAGTTGACCAGATGTTGTTCGTCAAGCTATGCCGGTCTGCGCCTCGCCGCAACAAGCGTGGATACGAAACATGAATCAAGTGAGAAAGGAGTATGAGAGGCGAGCTAGACGACATCGACGTCAACGACCATGCCTGATCCATTTGAAACAACTCTTACCAAGCGCGCGTCTCGGCGCAGTAAGCTGCAACTTCTTCACGCCGTAACTCGGCACCGCCAGTGATCATCACAAAGAAAGAGAAGAAATCAGGAGAAAATGGAATCCATCAAAAACTTGTTCGTCACCCGTAACCAAGTACTCCGATCCACGGGCATCAACGAGGTCCTACCCACGAACTCTGAATGTCAATCATAAAACGCCAGCCATCTCGCACACTTCTCGTTCACATCCTTACCCACTCTCGGCCGTCCCCAACCAACGGGCTAGGTCTAACCTACCGCGAAACCGTTGAAGGCACCCGAATCCTACTGGCGCCCACGCTCAAGTTATTTCGATACATCATACCCGTCCCTGTCCTCGGCTTTGGGCGAATTCTATCCCCACTCGAACTTGGACTTGGCAGAGGCGACTGCGACCGAGCGCTAACGGTGGCCGTCAAGGCAGAGTTTGGAGCAGAACTAGTCCCAGTGGACGGCATAAACACTGTCTGCGTTCCGCCTGGAGAGGCCATAGGTCCTTCCGAACGATTGGACTCAGTATTCAGAGAAAGCGTGCGCAATTTGAGTTGGTCATGTACATTCCGATTGTATGTCAATATCTGACCAGGTCGCGGGGGTTGCTCTCCAGGCTGGAGACCCTTTCCAGAGGACTGATTCAGCTCAGTCTGGTTCAAGGGTGAAAAATCAGCACGTGAAATATCACTATGCAGTACGGAGCTGCAACTCACAAGCCTAAGGGGACGAGGTGTGTATCCCTGACTTGCATTCACGGAGGACGACGACGGTGTACTGGGCCGCGGAAGACTCGACGGTGAAGACTGGGACACAAAGGGCGACTTCGGGATGGTCAAGGACGGTCGCGGCGTGCTACTGAGAGATGGTCGTGGTGTACCTCCCGATGTGGATGATTTCACTGGCCGTTCTCCAAGAGGCTCCTTGGCCGTCGATTTGGCCTCGCTAGAAGTTACTCCAACGGTTGAATTATTTGATTTCGAAGATGCATTCGAGATGACCCGCAGACGTTGCAACTCACTGGCTTGCGATCGGAGACTGAGAGTGGATGGATACCTACCCCTCACGTTGGGAGGGAGAGGTGGAAGCACCTTGTCTTGATTGTATGTTGGTTGAGACCGTGGGATTTCCTCGCCGCTTTCGGGTGTAGCCGGGAAGGAGAGGCTGGCGGAAGAAGCGGTGCTACTCGGGGTGTGTGGGACGTCCGCGCCGGTGCTTCCGTTGAAACTACCCGAGCTAGATCGTTCAAACTCGGCACGGGTGGGGGTAATGCCATCGTCGTGCTCGCGAATACCCGGCATCAGCCCAGAGTGCAGTTCGCCATTTTCCAGTCTGGATGAAATACTGGATTCAGAAATCGAGGCAGTCCTCGCACGCATAGAAGAGTTTGAATATGTGCTGTAACGACCGAGGGAGGAGCCAATACTGCGGATACTTCCAACACGACTGACAGGTTTGCTCCTAGATGGAAGACTCCTTGTTGCTACGCTAGAGCGCTTCGGCTGACCAAACTCGTCAACACCATCTTGATCTTCGTCAATTTCACGTAGGATGTTATGAGAGATGGATCTCGAGAGAGGTTGGGATGCAGGCGACTGTGATTGAGCGCTAGGGCTGGATGTAACAGAAGAAGACGAGGCCCTGCGGGTGAGAACAAGTGTGGAGACACGTCGAGTGAGTGCAGATGGCGCATCCTCATCTTCGCTGTAAACAGATCACCGTCAATATCCAAAAACAAGTAAAAAAGAAGGCAGGCAAAATGAAACTGCACAGGGCCGTCGTTAACCCTTCACCTCCCACAGGAATACCATGACCAAGCTCGTCAGAGCCAGGGAAACACTTTTTATCCGCCCAACATATAAGCACGAGGTCACTTTTGCCATTCATTCCATCCTTTTTTCAAATTCCATACCACGAGCACATCCATCCAGAGAGGCATCACCCGCTAAACTTGCAAACATATCGCGAAGAATCCAAGAATATAATTACGACGGAGAAAAAAGTCACTGACCTATCACTCCACCCGAGTCCAGTGGTCAGCCCAATACCACCTCTGAGCAATTTACCATCACGGTGCCTAACTCTCCTTCGTGGTGTATCTCTTGCATCCTTCGGATGCTTCGAGGAGGTGCTAGCGATCGACTTGAGTGACAAGTTCGACGAGTTTGACAGAAGAGAAGACGAAGACATGATGCTAAGTCGCATTGAATCCCCTTCTAGTTGAGGGAGTAATTTTGAGTTAGGCGACAACATTCCATGGCGAAGCATCAATTGGCTGGAATGTTGACAATTAGCGGAGGCTCTTCAAGATAGTCTCGGAAACTCACGGGAGAGGTGTGTGCAAATCTAGGCTCGAATCAGAGTCATTTGCTTCGTCTTTTCCAGAGATATGCATGGACTCGTCATCACAGCTCAGCTGCGCAATTCCTCTAGCGACAGTCTTGACCGTGTAGGAGGTTATTGGCACTGGTGGTGCCTTACCTCGACTCTCCTTACGGCCCCTCGTAGAACTTGACTCACGTGACCGCGATGTGGTAGAGCGCTTTCGGGGACGCGGCGTAGCTGATATCATCTGTGTGATTTCCGGCGACAAGGCACCAGTCCTCGAGGAATTGTCCCCGGCAACAGATGACACGTGCTTCGAGTCCACAGAAGAGTCACTAGGTTTACGTGGTACGTGGATGAAGAGAGGAGCTGGCGATGTCAATTCAATTGGACTCTGCTGAGAACGGGAATGAGGCGGAAATCGCGGAAATGGACGAGAAGCTGGGTCGTCGCCATCGCCTTCGTTATCCGATCTGAGCGCGTTTAGGTCACTCATATCAACACTGGCTATCGAGTCTTCGATGCATGGTTTACCGTCTGGATGAAGGAGTACGGTGGTTTTACGAGAGACACAAGACCGAAGAACGTCGGGGCTATCGCCCCTACTTTTTCTCTCGGCGACTGAACCAAAAATTGGAGGTGACTGTGGTGCATCGAGGGAAAGAGATTGGGGTGGAGAGTTTTCCACAGGCTCTTCGACTATCGTTTCATTCGGTTCACCCACTGGATATATAGGATTGCGGAGTGAAGACAAAGAACCTTGTCTAGCCCTTCCACGCGCAGAATCCTGACTGTCAAGAGAAGTGCGTGGCCGCTGTTCCGTTCGAGACTGTGACCGATGTGACTCGGTCATGGAGAGAGTAGGCGACGCGGAGCGAGCAGCTGTTTGCAAAGCACGATGAGTCACCAAGAGGTCTGGCGAGACAGAAGAGGGACCAGGGACGGGCGGGAGGGGGACAGAGGGTGGCAACGACGGGGGTGGATTGCTATGCGGTAGGGTCGCAGAGACAGCTTTGGGTGAACATGACGGGTTCGAGCTGACTACAGGACTCGTCGACAGGGCAGGACCCGGAGAGGACAACCAGCTTGTTGCAGAACCCAAGATAGACGGGCTGTGCAAAACGCTCGAGGGAAGGCTGGACGGCGTGCCAGGGATGTGACTAGGTGGAGCGGGAAATGCTTCTAGGAGGAAAGGAACTGGCGTGCGCCGCGATATCCGGGGTGAGGGAGATGCACGCTGTGATTCTGAGGACACGCGACGGGGCTGCGGAAGGGCGGCGGGGGAGAGGTCAGGAAGTCGAACATGAGGATTTGGAAGGACATGTGATGCGATGAGCGAGGGTGGCGGGTCGAGCGACATTCTTGATGTCGCCGTCGCCATGATGACTTGGTGCTGGTCGTCGTCGCGGTCGTCACACGTCCTGCCAGAGTCCCCAACGAACGAAGGCGAAAGCAAGCCGTGAATCAGAACGAGATTGGTGGAGCCGCGAACAAAGGTGCCGTATTCTCACGGTCGCTTGGCGATCTCGGTTGTTGCGCGTTGCAACGCCTCGAAAAAAAAAAAGGACAGAGCGTGGCAACGAGGTACTACCACTCCTTGGCATGTATCACCTCGCTGATCCAGACTCGCTCATGTTCTACATGTGAGCACGGATCAAGTACAAGCAGGTCCACTCTTTCTCCGTGACCTCAAGTTTTGAACAAACTATGATCCGATCACTGGCCAATAACAACATCCACCCCCACACCCGACAGTGAAATTCCCATCCCACGTTGACACTTTGCATACGGATGACGTCGCCACAACTGTTCAAATACGACGGTCGGTCCTGCCATAGAGAATCACGTTCCATGTCACATGTCGCTCGATGTAATGTAAACCTTGTCAAGTTCACATGAATACCATCCCCAAGCGGGCAGTGCCAGTGCGTTCTTATTTACAGCATGAATACGAGACTTTGTGTCCTTTCATGTACCATCCACCAGGCATCCACCTTCTGGTAGGGGTCTATCGAGCGCGAATTTTTTTTTATTCACTCTCGTGGCAATATGCACTCGTTTTCGGACGCCAGGAAACGCTCCTCCTATGATGATGCATGTCATGTGGTACCTGTGGGAAGCTACAGGGTCCCTCACGGCATTTGCCATGGCCTTATTGCTAGTCGGGTTCTTGCGCCCTAGCCCTGATTACTACATCATTACAGCCTTCAGTTGTACCTCTTAACTTACATCTCAAACGTTTCAGAGCATCAACACTTTGAAAAAGTTTCAACATGACCCGACAAGACAGAAAAAACTGTGATGATTATTTGGAAATTTAACCATACTTGACACTGACACCATGGAAAACAAAACGGGGTCATGAGCGCTCAACAACGGAGAAGTATCGGCCGTGACAGAATACGCGCTTTCCACTGTACCATATCGGCTCTCAACGACGACCCCCGTTTCACCTTCAGCCTTTCCACTTGAGTGCTCCACTGGCAAGTGCTTTCGCGTACCTTTTCGGATCGACACTGACATATGTTTACCATAGTTCGACATACATGTGCTCAGCTGTCACAGTCTGCGTTCGGGTCAGGAACGCGAACAACCGTACCTTTTCCTTACCTGCCAACTTGATTACCCTACTTCCAGAACGCTTGCGCCCGAATCTTACACTACTCCGTGTCTCCTGAACACTTTCTGTTGTCTCGTGAGTGTGATCATGTACACCGTGCTTGATCAATCACTCTCAAATGCCGCACCGAACCTTCTCCGAGTAGCTTATCTGCCTTTATAACGCCCCGTGATCAATCGATGCTCATATCTCTGCATCGCTTTCGTTCCGTATCACGAAACTCAGGCTCGTGATATTATGCAACGTGACCGCACTAGACGGCCATCTATGCCCAACGTGTTCCCTTGGCTCTGCAAAGCTATCATTGTACACCCTTTGACCTCCAGGTCCAAGCGTCTAAACGGGGAACAATGGGATTCGCATTTGGGATCGGCGGGGACGCCCAGTCGATCGGTCACACATGCGCACAGTACTTCATCACTCAAATGTCACTCGCTCCCTTGGAACTTGGCAGGTTTACTGCGGCGCAGCGCCTCTCAAAGTATTTTCCTATCTTTAGCACATTCTGCTGTTTCGATCTCGACTGCGGTCAGGTGCCGAGGTCCACTCGAATCTTGTCAGCACCTTACAACTCCGCGGGCGCAACAGCACATGGGCACGGACGGCAACAACGTTTGACGACGAGTGACGACTCGGTCGCTCGGTCGTATGTTAATCACGTAGCTCTTGGGGATAGTGTGAGTTCTGTTTACATTCTGAGACACGCTGAACGTTTCAGCACTCCCTCTACAACCAAGTTGAAACAAGAAGGTCTTAGGCTATTAAGCTGTGGGCCCCCAATCGGATAGTGTCGGCGGAAGAAGCAAAAAAAAAAACCTACTCAGTTGTGACCCAGTAAACCGGACCGGTGTAGCAGACTTGCGTGCAAGTTCCACCTCAAACATCGAAACATGGATTTGGTGCGGGAGGACTCCTAGCATCGGCAATAGGTAGACTCTATGATATACACCCGAGAGCGAGTTGGTTTCGTCGTGGCTTCGCTCGTCATTTTCAGTTTCTTCTCCTCCCCGGGCCTTGGGCTCTGACTCGACAGAAGCACGTGCGGCCAGTTGCGAGTTCTGAAACGTCATTCGGGTTTGGTACTTTGTCCTACTTGAGCTTATGATGTGTAGAAGGAATCCGAATGATAGGAATATTTTATGCCATTGGTCGAGTCGTAACACCGTTCGCGCGTGCTGTACGTAGCGTTCAGCTACTAAAGTCACCATGCCGCACGACATACAACGACGTATCTTGAGGGATTTTCGACCTGGTTTCGAGCCGTCAAGCGGGTTACCGGCAGCCAACGAACCCGGAAACACAAGCTTGCCAGCGATTACGCTACTAGCCAAGCAGTGCACAGTGCGTTCGAATGATTCGTCCATCTCTCGTCAAAGACTAGTCCAAACTAGTGCGAAGAACTGCAGGTTCGCCTCTTCCCGAATTTCATCGAAGGAACAACCGATTTCCCTGGTAGTGAGCAAGGTTTGCCTCGCGTCACCTTTTCCCCTGTTCGCTAGGCCTTGAATTTTATCCATACGGAATTTACGCAACATCAATTATTTCTCAGGACTGCTCACTCGAAAAAGGTACGCGCCTCAGTATGAACTTGCAACGACTCGGATCGCCCGCCTCGGGCCCGATCCTCATCTCGTCCCTTTCCTTCCCCAAGGCGCATGAGAAGCATGGTCGTGTTTCGGAGCATATACATGCCAGAACGCGATGATGATGATATGGATCATTTATACTTATACGACTTGCAATTCAATCGCCTGACGGTTAGCGAGCGCCGGCCAGACTCCGGGACTTTTAGCTGCAGCGATTTATGGCCGGTTTCCCGAAAGACATCGGGATATACACTCCACGGATCCTATTGCGAAATCCAGAGACCTCGGTGAAAATGGATCGCACCCCAGCAGGCTCGGAAAACTACCAACGTCCTAAGGCTACTTCCTACGATCTAAACAAGCATCAGAATAAAAACCTCTGTTCAAAGATCGGTATTTGTAAATGGTCACTACTTGAAGCGTTTTAGAGCATGGACGCGTGCACACATGTAAGACGGCGACAAAGAACGAGGCTGGTGAAACATTTGATCTGGATTCGTTCTTCGTACGCACTACTCGGTGCGAGTACCCATCGTACCCTTGAGGATGTCCAAAGTCCAAACCCCCGAAACTCTGAACTGTCGAAGAACAATCGGGCAATTTTTAGAATCGATTATACCTGCCCATTGAACTGGTTTAAAATCTTTCCTCTGTCACTTCGTCAATCCAGTTATTTCCTGTCATTCCTCGGGTGAACCAGGGTCCTGATCCAGACATGTTTCAAAACTTGGACGGACGCACATAATAGGATATTTCTCACTGAAGGTCCTGCAATTCAGTCGTGCGACAGTAGCAACCAGCCAAGTGGTCCCGACGGTCCCACCTTTCGGTAGGAAGAAAACCCGCTCATTGAGACCGAACATGTCGTGAGTGAGCCCCGAACCCCGAGCTGCCGAGGTCGAAGAAGTTGTGCGTGGTCAATGACATTTCACAGGTTGGCGTGTTTTCGCCTCCTCTATGTTCTACGTCCCTGTTTCCTGTTTGAAGTAAACAAAATACAATCAGTGACCAGACATCGACAACGTCCAGTGGCAGCAGTGCCGAAAAGAATTGTTTATATGATGATGTAAGACCATAAATTCATACGAGCCGAAGTTGTGGTCTTCATCGCACGACCAACTGTTCGCTCGCGATCGACGCAAGCCAACATCTGCACGATCGAGTGGATTAGCTGGATATATCCATTTTCGAAACGCACACATGACCGGTGTGGATGGTCTTTTCTAGAAGGGTATTTGATCCACGGAAAAGTGTGAAGAGCGATAGGAAGTATGTCGTTAAGCCATGATAGTTGACATGTGAAAATGTGACCGGCGACAGGTCGTTGACATGAATACGGTAACTTGAACGTATGCCGGCGGGTAAGTACGCCGTCGCGCATGATGGGACACGCATCCAGTCAGACGGTGACATTGTCCTGCAACTGCATGGTAATGATCAGTTCCGTCTGCGTCGCATCTTCAGGGTCAATGTGATAATGGAGCCATGTTTAACTGGTGATATCTGCACGCGAATCCCATTGTTGGTGTTCCTAATCGAAACGGCCGTTCGTATCTATGAAAGAGGCAAGCTGATCAATGGACGCCGCCTTCCAAGATGACCGAACGACATTAAAATAGGTGAATGATGATGAGATAAGAAAGAAGCGAGTGGATAGGGGTAGCGAGCGATGGCAACCGCAGCGAATGGTTCGCGTTCAGTTAGAGGGGAGGAGCCACAACAGCTCCCGTGGTGTTGAGACCGCATGGTGGACGGCAAGGGTGAACAGACGTAGGATTATGCCATGCCGGATCCAGGGCACCGACTGGCCACGTCTGGTAGGAAACAGGCACCTGGTGCAGGGTGGGACCAAAGAGTGAACGTGACTGCAGGACGCAGACCGAGCCTCGAAATGTGTCATACTACGTACATCGGAAAACGTGCGGGTCCTCAAGTGACATGGCACCCTATTGAGCAGGCATACGACAGACGTTGGTCCGCGGAGTTCGTCTTTCCCCGATTCAAGCGGGACTTGGCGGTGATCAAAGAGTTGTGAGTGGACCCTGCGAGTAAGTTCGACGGGACGTGGTTGCTGTTTCGAGCCAACACCCACATGGTCGGACGATGCTGACACATACAGTTCGGGACTTTTATCGCGCTAGCGCGAGACAATGTGGGTGGAAGGACTGAGGTAAGTGGCTCTGAACCCTGGTATCTAGGAGCACTCTTGGGTGCTATCACGGCATACCGTACATCTGGCGTCGAGCACGCGACGACCTATTCAGAAGGGTCGGACGGTGGCCAACCGCCGAAGACCCTGGCAGTCCGATGAGCGCACAAGTGATGGATACGAACGAGAGAGGGATGGGGATAGATTTCGGCATGTGCCTGTATCGGATGCTGTTGCCCCTCGATCTCGCCCCGAGAGCTGAACGCGTCCGAAGGCATCGAAGAGATGGATCTGGAGAGCTTGGAGAGTTCGAGCGGGGATTGGCGGGGCCGAGAACACGTGGTGGAGTAGGCGAGGTGGTGGTGGGGGGGGGTGCTGTTCCGAGGTGAGCGTCCGCGACTCGGACACCGGCGGAACGGAGCAAAGAGGAGCCCAGCCTCGTTGCTGCGGTGCTGCATGTGAACCACGTATATGGCGCGCGGCACAGGGTTATTTAAGGGTTTCGACCGGCCTGTGGTTTGGCTCAAAAGGAAGCGGAGATATGATGGACGTCGTCGGCGCTGAGCCGTAATGGGATAAGCCGGCAAGTTCCGTGGGGGTTTCCAAATTACAAATGCGAGCGTACGGAGGCGGAAGGGGTCGGGAGTTGGTTGAGGTCGCGTTACGTACTCGGTCGTGTTTCAATCGCCCGTTTTGGGAAGATTCTTTGATACTCCTAGTCGATCTTGGTCAAGCTTTAAGTTGCGCATTGTTCCCTTTCCGTCCACTGAATTGGACAGGGTGTGCGGACGACAGCACAATGTGTTTGCGGTCTCTTTATCCGCCCGTGAGATAAGCGAGCTCGTCCTCCGCAGAGACACATACTTGAACGCCGACATCAGCGAGGAATGTCGCATCCCATCTCCCCTCTCGAGTCGTCAAATGACCTTTGATCCGTACGCAGATCGTTTCCCGTTCGCCGCTGACCTCTTGCTCCACAACCACTCCTCCACCCCCTCCGTAAAGTCGGAGCCCTCCTCCTCTCCGCACAGCGAATCGCCCATCCACACCTTTTCCTTTTCCTACCCGGCCCACTCTCACGCCGCTCCTGACCGCCCTCTTATTCCCTACCATCCCTCCTCCACAGAACGTCCCCCCTTCCGCTTCGGAATGGCCCACCCCTCCCCAGACGCGTGGTCCCTCAAACGTCACCACGATCCCGCGCACGCACAGAACATCGCCCTCGACCTGAACACGATCCCCTTTCACGACGACTACGACGACCCAGACGAGCTCGGCGACCTCCCTTCCTCTGGCCCACCCCCCTCTGGCCAGTCCGACCGCATCGTCCGTCGTCGGAGCAGCAAGGGCACGTCGCATTCCCTCGTCCTCCGTCCCTCCCTCTCATTTCCCTCCCTTTCCAGCTTGCGACCAATGCAGGAAAAGCAAGTGCAAGTGCGAGCGAGCTGCCGAAGGTGGCGCCTGCAAGAGTTGCATCATGCTTGGCACACGTGAGTCAATCACCGCGCTCAGATCACTTTTCATCATCGCTGACCGATGAATTCGGAACCGATCCTCGTGGTTCGGCTCTCCTCTCTTCGTCCGTCATCATCGTCGTCAATCTCACTTGGTCCCTACGCCACTTATTCCATTCCCTGAATGCGCTTACGCGTCTTTCTCTTCCCCTCTTTGGACCTTCTTACGCCCACTAATTCAAACCTTCCTCGCCGTGATGTGTGCTCAAACCCCTCGTCTGTCTTCCGCATTCGCCCCATTTGGCTTATCGTTCTCGTAATCTCCATCCCACCCTTTCGCCTTCCAAACCTTCGTCCTCTCACTGACACATCTTCATTCGAATTCCCTCATCCATTTCGTCGTCTCTTCACCACTCGTTTTGCCCCTCATTTCTGTTTGTCACGTCAGCGTGCACTTTTCTAGGTCCTTCCCGGAAACGTGGTCCTCCAAAAGGGTACATTGACGCAATTGAGGCCCGACTCCACCAAACCGAAGCGCTCCTCGGCATTCTTTTGGCCGTAGAAGCCGAAAGAGCCGAGGATTTCGGCAGTGCGGATTCTCATGGGAATCCTCGCAAGGAAATGCCAGAAAAGGCAGACAATCTGGAGGGCATCCTGACGATCTTGAGAAAGGTCCGTGGCCATATGGCTCCTATTTTTGTGCGCTCCTGCATCCCTATTTTCTCACATATAGGATACACTTGCGAGAGAAATTTTAAATCGTGTCGATGCGTCCCCGTATGGTGTCAAAGGTCGTAAAGCTGGCGGCGTTAAACCACGACCTCACGTCCACGCCCAAGAAAACTCAGGGAACGCTATCGATCTTCATTCGACACAGTAAGTCTTTCGTTATTCACGGCGTAGAAATCCGATTGTTTGGCCGTCCCTCTTCCAAGCCCTTCAAACGAATGGCAGGACCGCGTGGCTTCTATGCTGGCCTCTTCCCTTCAATCACACGCTAATACGCGGCCAACCCGCTCTCCTACGTCGGCCATCGCCCCAAATGTAGTCTCGCTCAATGATCCTCATTCTCCACAAAGCCGACATCCCTCCTCGACACACATCCCCGGTGACAATGCTCGGCGACAACGGCGCCGTGTTGACGGTGACGAGGGAAATAGTCATAATTCCTCTCCAAAAGGAAGCTCCCTACCTCGCACCGGTAGCATTAGCCCAGGATACTCCCCCCACCCAAATAGTGAATATGCATCTGGTTACTTGGGTGCAAGCACCGACTCTGATAGCGACGAGGATGTAGCGGATGCCGTCGGGCAACTCAGCCTGAATGAGGATGAGCAGGTTCGCTATCATGGCAAGGCAAGTGGCCTATACCTCTTGGGTATCAACGCCAAGACAGGGGCAAGAAACGAGGGCGGCATCTGGTAATCACTTCCTTATGGCGTCTGGCACCCTACTGATACTATCGTCTTACAAGGCGTTTCCCTAAGGCACGCGTTTGGCCTCCGCTTCCGCCATCAACCACAGATATAGCGGTGTCACCCTCCTCGGCTTTCTGTGCATGTTCCATTGCTCCTTCAACTAAGGTTCCGGAATGTACTACCGCCAGACACCTTGCACCGAGGCCCGCGCTCCTGGATGGTGACTTGGCATCATTGATGCCCGATCTAGCGGTACAAGATCATTTGTTAGAACTCTACTTCACCTATGTCCACACCGCGTTCCCCATCCTCCATAAAGATGCATTCTGGGAAGGGTATCAGAGGTAGGTTCGTTGTCTTTGCACTAAGAATTCAGCTTAATGGTTATAGCATGCGAAATCCACCGGCAGACACGCCGTCGCCAGCGTCGGACTTGGTCCAGGTTGGAACAGGTAATTCCCCAGGCCCGTCACAGGGAAAGCGACGTCATGTTTCCTATCTTTTATTGTTTTCGATGTTCGCCATTGCCGCGCGTTATTCATCTCTGTCATCCCCTCTCGATCCTCGTGGTCCTGCCTCAACATCCCAACACTCATCAGAGCCTAGTCCAATGTGGACGGCTGGAGATAACTATCTTCAAGTAGCCAAGAGCATACTTGATAACACCTATGCCTCATCCTTGCCTTCCACTGTACAGTCTCTTTTGCTCCTTGGATATCGGGAAATCGGTATCGGTGCTATGGCACAGTCATGGGTGTATACTGGAATGGCTGTTCGTATGGCTCAAGATTTGGGCATGCACAGGGCGGCTGACGGATGGGCCCGCGCAAGTATGGGTAAATTATTCTGCCCACGCCAGTTGCAGGAACGGCGACGGATCTGGTGGGGTTGCGTTGTCTTGGATGGCTATGTGAGCACGTACATTGGACGACCCTTGGCTATTTTCGAGAAAGACTACGATACACAACTCCCTGGCACTGAAGAGGTACAACCCATCATTTTCTAATCTCAAAGATTATCTCACGTTTCACTGGTAGTGCGAGGAGCAAGAAGTATGGACACCACATCCTTCGTTACCTCCAGACGCCAAGGGGCATGGATACCGCCCCTGTAGCGAAGTATCGTTTACTGACCCTGGTCACGTCTTGTCCTGTTTCAATGCATCCGCAGAGCTATGTAAGTTTGATACTTGGCCCTGTGATATATTGCTTTGACGCCTTTGATGCATGCAGCCACAATTCTATCCAAGATTGTTCAGTCCATTTATTCAATCCGCACTGGAACCCCACGTCATATCGAATCTATCCATATCGAGGGATTACTAGACAAGTGGTATTTCGATCTCCCTGAACATTTACGCTTCGAGCTACGGTACGACTCGACGGGCAACTTGAATACGATAGATAGCAGAAGGATACCACCACCGCATGTGCTGACATTGCATATGCAATACTGGTGCACGACGTTGCTGTTGCATCGACCATTGTGAGCAGTTCCAATTTAACGCCATTGCGGAGGCTTATTCGTCGGTGTTTTAGTATTCGGCAGATGTATCTGTCGAATAAGAAGTACGTAACCAACTAATTTTCTGATTGAACATAAATCTCATTTGTACCTTAGCAAATCAGAAAATGGGAACGATGAGGAAGTCCGCGTAGCAAGCGAAAAGAATTATGAACTTTGTGCTGGCGCAGCAAACCACATTGCATCTATAGGTTCGTTATCGACATCGTGCTGAAGATGAAGTCTGAATATAACTTGACAGTGTCTTATTATCGCGAAAATCACTGCCTTCAACGGGCACCTGTATTTCTTTGTTTCTATGTGTTCACCGCGAGCATCATGCATGTCACCACTCGTGAGTATATATCATCGTGGTGATTGACGTCATGACTGACGAGGTTCACACAAGTGTCCCTTCGCCCGAACGACCCGCAGGCGCGCATCGGGTTAACCAAGTGTATGGATGCCTTGCAAGATATGGAGGCTGTTTGGCCTTCCGCAGCCCGTGCTCACGAGCTTCTTCGAGGGTGCGATCCGCTGAACAGGAAAGTGTCGAAACCTGCCAATTTTGGGCATGTCGTCGTGCGGAGTAGCCGAGAACGGCAGAAACGGACCGCAGAACATTCCGTTGACTCGGAAGATGCCTACGAGCGCTCGCAGATGCATGCTCCCCACTCTGTTGGCGGTCCTCTTACATCTTCACAGCCATACCCTCCGACCTGGAGATCGACACAGTTCCATGTGCCGCAGTCAGCGGATTTCCCCGCAACAACGCCGACCTCCTTGACGAGTACCCAGCAGCCTTCTTCGTATTACTCTTGGCCCTCTGACGGGGGGTCGTATGTGCCGTTTCCTGGGACGTTGTCGACATCTGTCTTGCCCCAGATGTATAGCACAGGTTTGCTTGACGAGCGTCGGCTCCCGCACACGATAGCGTCTTCGCAACATGGGCATCCCCGGTTGAGCGGGCAGTCTACGACAAGCGGTCCTGGAGGCTTCGAATCGGCAAGTGGGGGACGGTATCCCCAGTTTTGGAATGACTATACGTCATTTCCGCAGATGGGGATGACTTATGGGCAATCTCCCGGCGGGAATGCGCATGGACAGGAAGGCGTGTATCTGGGTGAACAGTATGAGAGTATTTATGGTACGTGTACGCGTCGTTGAGTGGGTAGCTGAGCGATCTGACGCGGAGATCGTTGAACAGATCATTCAGCACCATCTCCACTGTAGCAGATTTTTCGGATTTATTATCTTTTTTCGAATGTTGTCATTGATCTGTGGGCTCAAAAAGTTATGATACGCAATGTCTGATAGGATAGATCAGGAATAATTCAATACGATAGTAAGCTTTAGGGCATGTGTGACCTTGGTTAGGTTCAGCAACGGCACAAGCATGAGTTTGTTATCATGTCGGTGTAGTAGTGCCAAGGCGGATACCAAACTAAATTAGGATGCATCGCTGGGTGCGGTGCAAGTCTGAACGCCACTACAAGTGCGAGGACGCTCTCCTGTGAAAACCTTCAGGTTTGGATTGTTCCAGAGTTCACGCTCACATTCAAACTGATAGTAACCAAGCCGACCATACGATGCATGTACCATCCACTGGAACGAGGGAAGAAGACGTCGATATGTTGACTGCGTTAATGGGTGACGGGTTCGACCGAGAGGTCGCGAGACGAATACTGAGCAAGTACGACGGGAACGTGGACAAGGCGGCCGTGGCGTTGCTCGAGGGCGAACGTGGAGAAGAGATGGTCACGATCGGTCCAAACTTGCCACAGCAGCAGCCGCAAACGCAGGCGTCCGCGCTAGCACCAGGACACCACATACAGGCACAAGGTTGGCCAGCTATCGCAGGTTCAAGTGCGTCCCCGTGGCCGCTCCCCTGGACGGGATCGGGGACGACCCCTATACAGTCAAGTAGCTCGCTGTCTTCGACGTCTCAAAGCGTACCCTCGGCACCTGGTGGCCGTCCGAACACGCCCAGGATCGATTTGACGTCAGACGATGATCCGGATTTACAACGGGCGATGCGAGAGTCGATGAATACGTTGCACGCCACTGGAACGTATGCACCGTCGTATACGACGGGTTATCAGACACTTTCTGGAGCGTATGCCGCATCACAGAGTGGCAGTCAGATGCTGGAGTCGCAGCAACAGACGGAGGGGCCCGTCTTTGGGCCGAGCGAACGTCCACCGGATTCGAACTGGGCGATGGTTCCATCCAATGTAAGCGTGGTTTAAACTCAAACAAAGACGCTGTGTCACTCTCTTTAGCAAAACGAAAACAGTGAAGCAAACTATTTGCAAAATTTGAACCGAGCGATCGAGGCAAGCCTGGAGACAATGGGAGATTCGGACGCGCTCGAACCATTCCCAGTCGAGCAGCAGTTACGGAGGGACGGATGGTGTGTGTACTCGCACCACAGTCTATGGATCTTTGCTAAGCGACTTTGCTAGTCCCGTCGTGCTACGTCCTTCGATGCACACGATGATATACGCTGCGAGCATAATCCAGGGTCTATTCTACGTACCTCAAGTGAGAATCCGCATGGCAACGTGGCGTCCTCCTGTTCCAGAGAATGAGATCGAGGTCGCTCCACCCATGAGTGGTCCAGGTATGTGAATCTGTATGACCTGTGATTGTGAGCATCGACATCTACAGACTTTACGATGTGGGCCCTGAGTGAGATATTCACGCACATGGATCTCGCTCGACTGTGTGATCTTAACGTGGACAAACGACTTCCCGCGTTTAGTATAGAACCATGGGAGAGACCTACTCAACCCCCGGGGGAGCTATCGCGAAGTATGCCTTGTTTGCGTGCTTGACAAAAGCTTACGTGGATGTCCAGAATTTTTCGCTAGGCTAGCGGCAACCCTCGAGAGAGCGTTTGTCGATCAATTTGCTCGCAACGGACAACCTCTTCCCAAGTAGCCCCCCACACCGCTCGCTGAGAAGATGCTTATATTTATTTAGACCCCGGCTACTTCACTTCCAATATGGGTCTAGTGTTAGCGAACCAGGAGAACTCCTTCAAGAAACCTCGATTGTTCCGATCGATGTCAATGGTGGTGACTCAAACGACTTGATTGGACGACTCTCTGCACAGCTCTCGAAACCACAATCTCAGCCGGGTAAGCAAAGTGTCATATTCGAGCCTTCGGACGTGGTCGCTTTCGAACTCGTTCGCACGTCCCCGAGCCCAAGCACTTCTACCGGCAGGAATATATTAGACAAAAAGGCGTTCACGTATCCAAAGTCGATATACCTTGACCAGTTTCTGCGCGAAAACATTACGCTCGCCCAGGTAAAATACGCACAAAGGCAGGACATGCTAGATGAGGTGCAGCGGCTTGTGTTGCACAAGCACGCACTGACCCATTTTGATGTGAGTCCATTATTCAATGATATGTGAGTCCAGACGTTTATGCTGTGGAAAGGGCAAAGATACGTTGAAGGATCTGCGTTCTTCCATTTTTTACTTTGAAAACGTGGCCGAATCCAAGGATGATCCCGAGCGCGGCAATCTGATTCAGGCCGCGATACGGAAATTAAAGGATATTTTGAGCACGATCGAAGACGGAATCAAGGGTTGGAACCTCCTTTTACCCCTTTAAGCTAGTAATGATAACGAGGATATGCGCAGCCACCGACGAGAGGATCGATGCTTTACGCGCTCAGGCTAAGACGCTATTAGACTGTGAAGAATTGCAACGGTTCAAGGCAAGTTTAATCCCGATTCTTGCTAACATGGCAGGGTGTGTTGATCGTGTCGTGTTTTAGTACGACCTCCGGGTGGTCTTCGTGCACGATGGTTTGTATGGCAGGAAGCACCTGTACTCTTATGTACACGACAAGGCTCGCTGGTGGAAAATTGCAGACTCCTTGATTGAAATGGTAGATTGGACCCCTTTGCTGATCTACGGACAATGTTTATTCTCTTTCTTCCAGGTGTCCGAGGAGGTTGTTATGAACGACCAAACGGGGCTTCATCTTGGAGCCGGACCATACTTACTTTTATACTCGCGAGCGACGGGCGATCAGGGTCAGGCAGTGCCACTACCTTGGATGAACGATATCAAGGTAAAAGTTTATTGTCCCTTTAAGCGGATTCTTACCACACCTGAAACCAGGACGACGTTAGAGCATCGAATAGAATGTTCTTGTCTCAGCTCCCACCGGAGCTCGTCAGGGACATCAATATCGATGAGGATATGTCATTTCCGTTTGTGGTGAAAAATAGTATAGATGAGAAGATGGACATGTCGCCGTGAAAGGGCCTGCAGGATTCGTTCGTCTCTAGGCGCTTGAATGTGCTCCTTTGTGGACTCGATCGGCACGTTAGGTATATCTTGCTCTTGGACAAGCGTGCTCATAGAGACCGATTGTGGATGTCTTACATTTAGAATATAAAGAACATGCCGTGTCTCCACACGCGACTTGTGGAAACTTATCTATCGTTGACTATTTTTGGTTCGACAACGTTGTGGCGATGGCGCATCATGCACCGGTACTACGCAGCCCAGTTGCTGTACGTCCGGGAATGGTCCTTCCCGGTCGACTAACCACAGCACTCATATATTCGGATCAACCCTTAATCGTGCGCCAAACATCTCACGACTAAAAGTTCGTCCATCTGTCTCTAGGTCTCATTCCTCTACTCTCACAGGCACGCCGATGGACGGCATATCTAGCACTGCAACTGTCATAGGACTAGTTCATACTGCGACCCAAGTCATCGTCGCATTAAATCAATATGTCTCTTCCGTCAGAGCTGCCGAATCTTCGCGCACGAAGCTCCTCGAACAAATCGAGTTCATATGCGCGGCAGAGAAAACAATGGAAAGAGTGATGCAAAATTCGTCCCGTTCATCGCGCGAACCAGAGTTACAGGCTCTCATAGACAAGTGGTCTCAAGTTGATGCGCCTCCATTCAAGTGCAAGGTCGAACTAGAGAAGCTGTCGCGCTGGCTCGAAAGACAAATAGAGGACAGGAAAAGGTCCAGGTGGGCCAAGATGGTGGCATGGCCCATGAAGGAAGACAAGATACAACTGGCGATACGAGCTTTTGAAGCATATATGCCCTATTTCCACTATATTCTCTCTATCGAGTCATTGTCAGTGCAACCACTTGACGCGAACGCATCGTTGAAAAAGATGACAGAAATCTACTACAAGACATGGTCACAAGGAACTGGCGAGATGACGTTGACGGCGCGAAGCGTGAGTGGTATACTTACTGCATGGGTTATAACGTAGCTTTGAGTCAATCTATTTGCAGATAAAATTTTAGCGTGGTTGGATGGGCCAGACTGCAGGGACAAGCATGAAAACACTCGTGAGCAACGACAGAAGACGACAGGCCAATGGCTGCTGAAGGAACACCTCTACAAGCAGTGGCGCGAAGGTGCAGTAAATTTCTTGTGGCTGCATGGACGGGGTACGTGGTCTATTTACAAAAACTTTATTTTCTAACGTTTTTCTAGCTGGAGCAGGGAAGTCTGTTCTTGCGTAGGTCAAGAGCTCAATCACGTCCAATCTGACCTGCTCAATCGTGTACGAATCCTAGATCTTTGGTGATTGATGATCTTTTGAACGGACTCTTTGGTAACGAGACGCTGGCATACTTCTACTTTGACTTTCGAAGCCCTCGTTGCATGGCTGTTGCTGAAGCACTACGATCGTTGATCAGGCAGTTACTATTCAAGTCCAAGAAGGACTGGCTGTCATCTTTTTCTGACCTGGTGACACGTAAGGAACAAGGTTCTGGACCGCCAACTAGTCTGGGCATCCTTACCGAGTTTCTCATACGGGCCGCAAAACTTCATGAGAGACCGATCATTGTGATTGATGCACTCGACGAATGTGAGGATCTGTCGAAATTACTTTGCGAATTAAAGAAACTATTATCTTCTTCACACTGCCTACTTTTCGTCACGAGCAGGACGCTGCGTAATATCGAAGAGGCTTTCGTGGCACTTCCTTCTCTCGCTTTAGACGATCGAATCGAAGAGGTACGGGACGACATGTACTATCACATCAAGACGGAACTCAGGACACGGACGAAACTTAGAAATCTACGAAAGGATCTCAGGGAAGAGATAGAAGATGAGATGATGCGGAAAGCTGACGGGATGTATGTCCTGCCATTATTCAGTTTTCGAATCGTTCTAAACTCGTAGATCGTAACCAAGGTTCCGTTGGGTACAGTGTCAATTGGATAGATTGAACGACTGCTGCGCCCTCGGGGACGTTCGCGAAGTTCTCGATACGCTACCTACCACTCTCTACGAGACTTACGGTCAGATGTTGCAAGCAATCGACAGGAAGCCATTTGGGTCGAACCTCGCTCGTAGAGCCCTTACCTGGCTTGTCACCGCGCTGGAGCCTCTGAAGCTCGTACAGCTTGCCGAGGCAATATCGACGGACTCTGATAAGCTTGAATACGACCCTACTGTTGCTCCGATGCACGAGAATGTCATCTTGGACGTCCTTGGAAGTCTCGTTGTTGTTGACTACCTCGGATATATCACACTTTCACACTACAGTGTCAAGGTATATCGTTTCTTGTTGGCGAGTCATAGGCTATATGAACGTTTTTACAGGAGTATCTGACTTCCATAACCACCGTGGACAACACGTACTTTATCCATCAACCGACTGCATCAGTTGAGCTTGCTACGATCTCGATCTTTTCACTCAGGCTTGATGAAGAAGCAGCGACTGCAATAGTGTACGGGAAATCACCGTTGTACATGTATGCCGATTTTTGTGGTCTCCGTCACCTCCAGTATTGCCACCAGGATCACAACTATGACCTCGTTAAACATCTGCTGGACCTTCAAGATTACGTCTCCGAAAATCGCGATACATACGAACGCGTTCCGTGGTTCAACAATTGGATTGTAGCAACACGGCAATTAGCACTCTATATAATTATTCGCTTCGGACACCCTGCGATATTGCGATTCTTCCTCGATCACTGTCCTGTTCGAGCCACGGAAAACGACAATCCCCTCGTCTTCGCTGCTTTGAACAGTGACGCACCACGCGTTCAAATGCTCCTCGACCACGGCCTTGACTTCAACCTTGAAGGTATCGTCAGCACTAATGATCGCATATACAAGATGACCCCTCTTGCTGCGGCCGCACGGAACGTAAATTACGAATACCAGGAGAAACTTGTCCGACTCTTATTGGACGCTGGATGTGTCGTTTTCAAAGATGCACTGTATACTGTGCTTGTTTGCGTTCCGGGTGTACCATGTACGCCTTCCGTTGTCCGCATCCTTCTTGAACGTGGTGCGGACCCCCTGTGGCTGGGTCATCAAAGGAGAACCACCTTGCACGCAGCCCTAGCATCCCCGCAAGTACCATCTTCAGACCATCTGTTGGAAATCTCTTGCATGCTTGTAGTCGCCGGGTGCGATCCTATGGTACCAGACGCCAAGGGCGTTTCACCTCTCGATTTTGCCATCAGGAGGCTCTTTGTGGAGTTTATACAATGGCTCGTTCAGTCTGGTTTCCAACTCCCCACTGGTGTAATTCCCCGCGCGTTTTCTGACAATCTTGCGTGGTTTCATAGTGACATCAACAAACTAAGCCATACTCTGGACATTTTGGTTAAAAATGGCGCCGACGCGAGTGAGAAGGATGCACTTGGGAATAACGCACTTCATCTCTTTTCGTCGCGCGTATCTCTGTTCGACGACGGGTCGATCGAGTTTATCCTTGGACTGTTGGTCTCGTATGGGTGCCCTATCGACTGCGAAAACGACGCAGAGGAAACGCCACTGAAATTGGCCGTCTCGAGCGCAGATCCGATGCACAGAATAATTCTTCTTGATCTCTTCCTTTCACATGGCGCTAAGTTGCCTATGGATATCGCGAAATATATCAATCACAATTTCAACTTGCGAGCATACGCAACAAGGCTTTTACCCACAGAACTGATGACGCTTTCAGCGGAGAACATTTGTTACCAGAACTGATCTCGGAAGCAACGATTTTAACGGATGAACGGATTTACCCACCAGCAGCTGGCGCCAGAGGCAGCACCGGTCTATGGCGAAGGCACCCTGAAAGCGTCGTGCACACCTTGAAACAAAATCGGTAATTTACGTCCGCACATGCATGCTTAAAGGAAACGATCATAGAATTAGAGATTGGGTTTCAATTGCCTTGAACGGTAAACATCTATGTAGCTAGATCGATGGGATATGTATATCATCCGCTTGCGTCGACGATTGCTTTTAATGCTTCTTCGATGCGATTCCTTCGAAATCTGAGAGGGGGTATTTGTTTCATGTCTAGGATATAAAATTTTCCTAAATTGTCAGGGTCACGTTGATAAGATGTGACGATCGGATCAAAACAGACGCAAACACTGTAGCACAAGCGGACATCATGATCGCCCATCCCGAATTCCTGGCCTACGTGGACACGCACAAGACGAGCTTTGTGAAACGTCTCGCTGATGCTGTTCAGATCAAGAGGTACGCGTTTGAGAGCCGACGAGAGCCAAGTCTGATCCCGCAACGACTACAAGTATCAGCGCAGATGCATCCTATCGCGGCGAAACGATCGCGATGGGACATTGGCTCGAGAAACAGCTTAAAGCGCTTGGTGTGACGACGGTGCTCAAGGATCTCGGACGACAGACGTTGCAGGGTCAGTCGTTGGACTTGCCACCCGCAATCCTCGGAAAGCTGGGAGACGACCCAAAGAAGAAGACGGTGTTGATATACGGCCACTACGACGTACAACCCGTTCGTTGTCGCCCTCCCCGTGCGTGTGATGAGGCTGACGATCTGTACAGGCATTGCAGACGGACGGGTGGGCGACGGATCCGTTTACGCTCGTTGAGAGAGAGGACAAGCTATATGCACGCGGCGCGACGGACGACAAGGGCCCGATCATGGGGTGGCTCAACGTACTGGAGGCACACCACGCACAAGGCCTCACGCTGCCCGTCAACCTCCGATTCTGTTTTGAAGGCATGGAGGAAAGCGGGAGCGAGGGCCTCGATGAGCTCATCGAGAGGGAAGTCGGGGGGGAATGGTTCAAGGGCGTCGACTGCGTTTGCATTGTCCGTTCGCTTTATTTCATGACACCCATCGAGGCTGACGGGCATGTGCAGTCGGATAACTATTGGTTGAACACGCGCACACCAGCGTTGACGTATGGTCTTCGTGGGATCGCTTACTATGCCATACACGTGTCTGGACCTGGTCAAGATCTACACTCGGGCTTGTTTGGACGCATGGTGCATGAGCCGATGACGGATCTCATCAAGCTGATGAGTAAACTCGTCGATCATGATGGATGTATTCTCATTCCCGGCGTCGAAGAGATGGTACAACCACCCGACGACAAGGAAATGTAAATGTTATCTCGATCCGTGTCTCCCTGTCTGATGATTCCTGTGCAGTAAGCTGTACACCAAGATGGATTATTCTGTCGCGGATGTGGCGGAGGCAGCTGGTGCACCGGTATGAACGATTCGCTGCTTCTGCGCGTCACTGCTCATGAATGTATAGATCGCGCTATCAGACCACAAGGAAACTGTCATCATGGGTCGCATGCGCAACCCCTCGCTCTCGCTGCACGGCATACAAGGTGCTTTTTCTGAACCGGGCTGCAAGACCGTCATTCCGTCCAAAGTTGCGGGCAAGTTTAGCATCCGGTACGTCACTTCACTCGCGATGCAGTTTAGATCACCGATCGATCGAGACTGTTAGTCTCGTACCGCCACAAACGCCGGACTCGGTCACCCCGCTTGTGACGGCATACATCGAATCGGAATATGCCAAGTTGAATAGCAAGAATACGCTCCGCGTCGAGTATTTGCATGGCGGTAAGCCTTGGGTTGCTGACGTGAACCACTGGAACTTTGAAGCGGCACGACGAGCGATCGAGGTACGTTTGTGCCGTCGAAGCGTACATAGAATTGGTGTTTGACTGATGGTTTAGGCTGTCTGGAACAAGTCGCCGGATTACACGCGAGAGGGCGGGTCGATCCCGGTGACGCTCACCTTTGCGGAGAAGTTGGGCGTCAACGTGTTGTTGCTTCCCATGGGTCGGGCAGACGACGGGGCACAGTACGGTTTTTCTTTAATTTCCTGCGACGCCGCTCATGCTAATTGGCGCAGCTCGACCAACGAGAAACTGGATGTGACCAACTTTATTGAAGGGGTACGTCGTCGGTTGATGATCGCGATCAAATCTTTATTCTTGTTTTTGATTGGCAGACGAAAGTTCTTGGGGCGTATCTGTACCAAGTTGCAGAACTCACTGCGTAGGGTGGAGGGACGGAGTTGTCCGTACGGTGGTGTACTTGGTACATAGTCGGATGTCGTGTGTTCAAACTCAGCGAACGTGAACGGTTGCATGTCGCGTTGGCGCTCTTCCCAAGTCCACTCCTACGACGAGGTTGGTGACCGCACGATGGCGGGGACAAGCATGCGGGATGGGTGGGATCAGGATGCACCGGTGAGTGATGTCTGTCGTATCGGGGTGGACGGAGACCCATGCCTCCTGCTCCTTTATCTTGTACACAGGAAGGTAGAGACGGAACGCCGAGCGTAAAACGGGCGAAACCAGTCGCGGTACGCGATGACTGGGACGAGGACGACGAGGAAGACGAGGGCGAAGGCAGAGACGACACATGCGAGAACACGATGACTCTGTCGGGCGGACGTGGAGAAGAAGAGATATGGGAGGAAGCGTAAGTCGACCCGACGGTTTTTATGTCTACTATCGTACGTGTGCTAATCTTCCAGTCCGACCGTGTCTTTCGCGACATAGTAACAAGCGCGCGCCCATGCCCGACCTGATCGTCGCACCCGCGAGCACAAGCCAGAGTCTGCCACCGGCGGCGTTCCAGCCAGCGCTCCGTATTCTAAAACGGCCCTTGTCGGGTGCGCCGACGCCACCGAGCGCTGGATCGGTGTCGTTCGCGCAGAGGACGCTTGCAGAGCGCGAGGCACAGTACCAAGAGGCGAGAAACCGGATATTCGGGAAGGACAGCGTGGTCGTCGTGCGCGAGCCGCTGGGGCCTACGACGGAGGAACAGTCGAGGATAGGACACGGCCCGGATCGGCCGGCGAGGGGGTTTGGAGAGAGACGGAGGGGGATGAGACAAAGATAAAATTAAATTATAGTGCGATCGTCGTTTGGGTGTAACCGCGGAGGACTCGGAAACGTTGATGTCGATCGACGATCGTATCGAGGAGAGCGGTACGCAGGGCGAGACGAAACTCCGTGGAAATGAAGCGCTGAAACGACGCACGTGACACGCCGATAGCATTCTCTTTTTTTTTTTCTCCGTTTCGTGGCGAGAGGGAGGAGCGAGAAAAGAGAGAGAGAGATAGGATGGCCACCGCTACCGTCTTGCCTGCCCTCCCTCGGGATTGGACCGCTCCAGACACACCGACGGCACCGTTCGCTCGTGAGTGGTCGTTTAATGTCTCCTCGACCGCTGACGAGGACCAGCCGTCGTCCGACGCACGCTCATCCCTGCTGGACCCGCCTATCTCGCCCACGTACGCCGCGTGCTGCACGACCTCTCGTTCGAGGCGTATGACAAGCTGATCGAGCAAGACCGGCTGCGGAGCGAGGCCCTTCGTGCGGACGGGCTCAACGGCGAAGATGATCTTGGGGTTGGAGACGAGGAGGAATCGCCCGGGCTGTTGCTGCTCGATCCAAAAGAGTGGAAGGTTCGGTTGCCCCTCCCCGCTGTCGTACCCTGGGTCCAGATCGGTGCTGATATCACCATGTTTATAGAAACAGGATCACTACCAGGTTCTGGGGCTCTCTCATCTACGTTACAAGGCCACGCCCGAACAAATTAAAATCGCCCGTGCGTGTTTCCCTTGCCCTCGCCCCATCTCGATCGGGATGTTCCCCGATCATTTCCCTCACGCGCTCACCCGGTCGTGCCTTTTGATCGACAGATCGCAAAAAGGTGCTCAAACACCATCCAGACAAGAAAGCGGGTCAATCGCACACGACAAACGACGATGCCTTTTTCAAGTGCATACAGAAAGCCCACGAGGTGCTCACCCACGCCGAACGGCGTCGCCAGTTCGACTCTGTCGATCCACACTACGTCGCACTCGAAGACGAAGCGCCGACGGCGGCGGACTTCAAGGGCCCCAAGGCCAACGACGTCGGTCACTTTTTCGACATGTGGACGCCAGTGTACGAGATGGAAGCACGGTTCAGCAAGACGACGCCGGTGCCCTTGTTGGGCGTGTTTGAAGATGACAAGGAAAAGGTGGAAGCGTTTTACGATTTTTGGTACAACTTTGATAGCTGGCGGTCGTTCGAGTATCTGGACAAGGAAGTGAACGAAGGAAGCGACAGGTCCGTCTCGTTCATTTCGGATCGTGTAGAGCTGACGGTCGGACAGCCGTGACGATAAGCGATACACGGAAAAGAAGAACAAATCGGAGCGGGCGCGACGAAAAAAGGAAGATACTGCCCGGCTGCGCAGCCTGGTCGATCTCACGCTGAATTTGGATCCCCGCATCAAGAGGATCAAGCAGGAGGAAAAGGAGGCACGGGAAGCGAAAAAGAAGAACAAGACGGGCAACTCCACAGCAGAGACCAAGGCCAAGGCTGAGGAGGACAAACGGAAGGAGGAGGAGGAAGCGAAACGGAAGGAGGAGGAAGACAAGGTGGCACGTGCGGATGCGAAAAAGGCAAAGGCTGCTGCAGCGAATGCGGCCAAGAAAGCGAGAAGACAACAGCGCGCTGCGGCGGAGGCAGAGGGAGCGTCGTGAGTCGGAGTGCTGGTCGAGGGGGAAGTAAACGTCGATAGATGGACGAGGAGGCCTCGTGTGTATATGCCCGGGTGCAGATGTGTTCCTATATCAACCAACGAGGAGCGTCGTCGACCAGTAGCGGTATGGCCTTGACATGATGCTGTCACGCACGCACGCAGCTGCAACGTTGCATCGGAGATGCTTCTGTGGAGAACTCTGACGTAAGGACGCGTGCAATATTTATTTATTTTTTGTCACCCTCGGAAGTGAGCTAGGGACAGAGCGTACAGAGAAAGCCGGGTCAAACCAAGCTCGAAGCGGTCCTTTGGCAGAAATCACTCAATCAGTCACACCCAACAGTCACACATTCCACTTGTCACACCCTGTTTGTCGCTGTTTGGATTTGGTGGCCACAGCACCCAGCGCGATTAAAGCACTCGCCCTCGACGATCGTCGCGACATCTCTTTTCTTTTCTTTTTCCTTCCTTCTTTTTCCTTTTCTATTTTCTATTTTCTTTTCTTTCATGGTGTTTAAATACCCTCTAGCCACTCATGGTCTGTAGCTCATAGCTCGCAAAGCTCGACGTCGCGGGCGGTGTCCGTCCACCTTCCCCCGTCCGGGCGTGTCCTCCCCTCTCACAATAATGGTTCGTCCCCTGGCCCCCCCCTCCTCTCTCTCTCTCCACTCACTCTCCCTTAGGTTCTCGTCAGCGATAAGAAGTACGCATGGTACGTCCCCTCGCTATCTCCTTGGACCCACATCTTATCCCTCGCCGCAGTGAAACGTGCATAAAGGGACATCGGTCTTCAGCCTGTAAACACACCGATCGTCCCTTGTTCGAAATCAAGAAAAAGGGTCGGCCAGTCACGCAGTGTGAGCACTGCAGAGAACTTCGTAAAACAAAACAAGTCCATGTCAAATGTCTTTGTGGAACCCAGGAAACGTCCTCCAACCTAGTCGCAGATCCGTCCCACGCTAAAAAAGGTCTCCATTCCTTTCTCTCCCTCTCCGTCCCCCTTTCTCATTCTTCTTCTTCAGGGGCAACTAAACTGCCGGCTGTTGCTGCGTTTCCAAACGGTCTTCCCGAAGACCTGGAAGCGATCGCTATATTGCCCGCAGTATCTGACGGATCAGTTGAATCTGACCATAGCGGTAGGCTCGACGCGCCGTCCTTTGACCACCCCCATCTACAGTATTGACTTTTCACAAGGTGAAACGTCTCCTAGCGGCTGTAGATGTAACAAGGGTGAACAGTGCGACTGTTGCACGCCGCGCAAACCTGCCGGCCGCCGTCGCCCCTCTGTTCACCACCAAGACGTCAAGGCGGAGAGACATCACCCTCATCATCACCATCACCATCACACCAACCATCACCATGTCGATGTACCTCATTCCGTCAAGGGGGATCCTCCCCCTCCCCTTTCTTCACACGTTCTTGCTCGCATCGCTGAACTTCGTCCTGTCCTGCCCCGTCCCCCTCGCAATGATGGTCCGCTCCATGATCCCTCTTCCAACATTCCACACACCCACAGCAGCCGCCACCACACGCACGAAAACATGTACTTCAGCCCATACAGTCGAGCATATGAACATGTCCACACGCCTGATCACCATGAGACCAAGCCTGTCTCGCAAGCTGGTGACACACGTGCGTCACCGATTCGTCATCAGCAGCCCCCTGTCCAGCGAAGTATGCTTCCAGGCACGCCATCTGGGTTTGATGCCTGGCAGGGCGCATCGGGAGTTTATCCCTCCGCATGCACCTGTGGCGACTCGTGCAGGTGCCCCGGTTGCTCTCAGCACAACAGCGCACCGATCTCACCGGGTGGCGCATACGCGGCATGCACCAACCCGGCCTCATGCTCGTTTTGTCTTGATTGTACCATTCTTTCCCTCCCGCCCGGCGTGGATTCCATCTCGGACTCTCAGACGCGGGAATTCGAAGAGTGGCTGAGACAGATATCTGCACCGCCCACTACGAGCACGGTGGGAATACCGACAGGTTTTAGTCCTTATGAACTATCAATGAACCCGATGAGCACTTTCTCCGCTCCGATTTCGGTCCCCAATGCCAATCCAAATTCCGGTTCGAATTCTCAGCCCCATCCCAATCATACGCCTCCGTCTCAACATCCGCCCACGGCGGGCCCCGGCTGCTGTGGTCGGTGTAATTGCCCCAGCGGCACGTGCTCTTGTCCGCCGCAGTCCTGTGGTAACAGTGGAAAATGCAGTAATTCCAGCTGCAGTCCGCTCAAGCCACCAGATCCACCGCCCACACGACGTCCAGGATCGCTCCGTGTTCCGGATTACATGGCGATGACAACAGTCCGGGATGGGTTGACAGCAAGCGTCGCTACCCGTCCTAGTCCTGTAGCGACAACCTCGGTGACCGGCACGGGTCCGTTTTATTCCGATACACCGAATTACTTGACCGTCGGAGACGCCCCAAGCCGGTCATCGTCCTCTTCTTCGTTATCAAGTCGGATGTCCGGTCGGTCTCCGATCAACACGGTACGTGGCTGCTTCCATTTGATCTGTATTTAGTCGTGTTCTTGGAATGATGAGCTCACACTCTTGTCCTCGTTAGAACCCACCTGGAGTCTTTCATACACATGGACTAGGGCATACGAACGTGGGCACGGGCAATCGGTCACCTCCATCTCGTGCAACGATGGCTACCGGTACGGCTGCATATGCGCAGCCTCAGCCAACGCGTCCGATGACGGGACAATATAATGCATACCTAGGCTATAGCCCAATGCCATTTCCGCCTCAATAACACTGGCAGAATTTATATGGAGTTCTCTCTCTTTCCTCTTCCTTTTACACGCTTTATTATTATTGTCTGCTAGCCTCTGTGGGTCTTGTTCGGAACGACATGCCTTCACTTTTATTCCTTGACGTTTCCTCGTGTCCTTTTCCTTTTTCTACATATAACATCGAGTCCTGCACAGCAGGACCTCGTTTTTTTTTGTCAACCTTTTTTTTTTCTTGTACCATGTACCTGTAATATAAAGGTTGTCGTGAAAAGATGTGATGCTTGCGTCGTATTTTAGGAGACATCCTTTTTTCACCCCGTTGTCGGATGGCAGTGACGTTATCGCCAATGTCGTCATCAAGTCTTTTTTTTTACTCACTACAAATCAGTCAATGCGACTGCTGTGCGAGGTATATTTGTATAAGTTATCTGCAGTTGTGAAGGAGAACGTTTGTAACGGAAGAGATGAAGAGAAAAAGGCGATGTACTGTAGCAGTTAAAAGGTCTTTCGTAAAAAAAAAAAAAGTATACGTATCCAAAAATACGGGGCATCCATCACGAAGAACAAGATATCGCCCAATAATACTCAGAGAAGCCAGATCATGTCATGCCAAGGGTTCAATAAGGGATAAAAAAAGAGAGTGCGTGCGTTAGATGCTATTGACGAGCTCGACGCTACGCTTCTTGATCTGCTCCAATGGCCACCGCTCGGCATGCCCGTGTTTCAGATCGAGAATGTCCCCCAGCTCATCACACGCTTCAAGAATCGTGTCGATATCGTCCTTGGTATGCG
>JBBPUN010000014.1:0-48474 GCA_038094715.1 Heimioporus punctisporus | reverse complement strand
TATTTGAAATGCTTACAGATAGCTTACTGATAGCTTTATCATCATTTCAAATATCTTCTATCTACCAATAGTATCGCTTCTGCTTACTATACAGTAGATATTCAATCTCAGATTGAACCTTATGTACCTAGGTATATAAGAGGCACATCCTTGTCCTCTTTTGGGACAAGCGGAATATATCTCTTTCTTCCCTTCCACCACCTGCCACTCCATCCCTGCCCTTGTGGTGTACTCTCCATCTCTTACTTGGACGACATACTCTCCGACACCCAGTGAGTGTTCCCACTGAGGATACATTGTTTATTCTTTGTGTCTACCTTCCTTGTGTCACCTCTGCACCATCAGGTTTTGCACCCCGAAACCCACTTGGAGAAATGGAGGAAATGAACGGATCAGACATTTCACTCAAGTGTGGCAAGTGTCAGTCTTTTTCTCTCCATTGTATTCGTTACAACTGCATGAAAACGCTTGCGCCGACACCCGCATCCGTGGCACAGTGATGGCGATGAGCGCCCGCCCTTTGCCAGTGCACCTCACCCTCTCTTACTGGCTCCACACCCACCTGGCCTTTGCATGCTCCTGCGACCTCGCCCTCGCCCTCACCCTCGCGCCGCAATGAGAGCGATGACGATGACGACAACCACAACAACATCACGATCGTCACATCGTGTCATCGACGCTATCGTCTCGCTCACTCTCGCTTTCGCTCTCATCCCTCCCTCATTGTCACCATCACCGTCGCGTTACAATGAACGCAACAACGATGACAACGATGGCAGCGCGGTTGTTGTCGTTGTCTCGCTCCCTCTTCCATGCTCACCACAAACACACTATCGACACTCTGTCACCGCCGTGCTTAAATTTTTTCATTCGTTGCGTTCGGACGGGCGGGGTCATCGTCATCGTTCTCGCCACCCCCCCTTCGGACGTCCGTGTTCATTGCGTTGCGTTCAAGCGTGACTACTTGTATTTCCGCCCGCAGGGTTATGCACGCACCCGCTTACGACGACCATGGAAACAGGGCCGTCCACACCTGTAGGTGATCGGCCGAGGCGGAATCAGAGGGTCGCACAAGAACGAAAGGAATCGGATTTCCTATTACATGTGCCGAAAATTCGAAGTTATAAATCGTTCGTGCCGGATGAACACGACCGTCCAGGCTTTCATACGTTTCTATATGAGGGTCCAGGGTTGTCCGGAGGGCTGTTGAATCAGTTACAGTAAGAGTAGCAACGCCGTATCACAGTAATTACAGGGAGCGTTGCAATACAACTCCAGTATCATGTACATCTTCTGGGGTTTGCGATCGAGCCTTGCTCGTCGCCTTATCAGTCTCGGTGTTTTCATGGGATGGTGTTTCCGTACAGCCGACTTCGATACGGCCAACTTCGATACTGCCGTATTTGCCTCGGTTGACCATGCCTGCAAGACCGGTTCTGGCAGCTTCCGAGTAATTATCTGGGTCATCCGTGCCCAGACCCTCTGCTCCAGACGTCTCAACCTCCCCTCACACATACAGTAATTGATTCTAGATAGTGCCAAAACAAAGTAGTTCGGGAAACACCTATACAAACAATACTTTCCTACAGTACAATCATAAGTACAGATGTGCTCATTAAAAGGATCAGCCTACAACACTCATTCATCCATGCTGTTAATGACAGACTCCAGGGCAATCTTGGGTTTGAGCATCATCTTCGTCTCCCACTGCTTCTCGCCGGCCAAAGCCAGCCGTGTTTTCTTCCTTAGGCCGAGGTCTGTCGCACAGAGTACCTTGGATGTAGTGCTCCCACTTCCCTTGGCCGAATCGCCATCATGGTATGAGTCCTCCATCGACGCGACATCAAACGTGGACCCTGGCGGGATTGCCAACACCTCAAAATCGCCTGATGTAACATCTTCGCCAACGATCTTATTCACGCGGACAGCTAAGGAGACGAGGAAAGAAAGTTTTTCAGAGAATTTGGAGGAGAGGGCTAAAGTAATGTCTGATTTGGGTGCAGTGCACCCAGCGGTGAGAAGAATGTCGCTGAGCCCAGAGGCAATCTTGCTCGCAATTTGATAAGCGATCTGCGAATCATCGAATCGCGTCGACGGGACGTGAGCACGCGTGAGGGCGCGCCAGCGCCCAGCAATTGCTTGAGCCTCTAATTACACGCGTCAGTATTTGGTGAATCGATAGTATTCAGTACTCACCCTTTTCATGAACGCTGTGGTAGATCGAGTCGATGAATCGATTGTGATTCTCCTCTCCTCCAATGATCCACGCGCATGCAATCCAATGGAGGTGGTAGGTCAAATAAGCCTGAAATGCGATCTGGATCAAAATGGGATCGTCCTTGTGCTTCTTCGTGCCGAGGAAGTGAACAATAGTTTCCCCGATAGCATCCGAAGCTCGCTTACAAGCAGCTGGCCTTTCTTTCGTCTTTGAATCTTGCGACTCTATCTCAGGGAAGAATTGCTCAACCATGGACTCTGCCATGAACGCGGTGCTTTGCAACACTTCCGCATTGAGCCTCTGAAGGGTGCTGGTGACCTCTGCTCCAGAAAAGGCATCGGCCGTCGTGAGGAAGCTCTGAGCGCCTTTGAGCTCCGAGGTTCGGTCATCCAAGAGGGTGAGTAGCTGGTTAAATTCTTTCTTCAGTGCCGATGATTCGTCCCGTGCACTACGTAGTTCCTTGCTCTGGGCTTCAAGACGTTGCCTAAGCTCGGCAGCCGTCCGCTGCCAATCCTTTGAAGCAGAAAGTTGGCGACGGAGGTCATCAACCTCGTGAACGCTATTGTCTAGCTGAAGTGCGTATGCATCAAGAGACTTTCTCGTTCTCCCTAAGTCAGATAGAGCCTGCATTCGTTCAAGATTGACTTCTTCGAGCGCTTTTTTAGTCAGTTCGGCTTCTTTTGCCTGCGTCGTCTTCATCCGCTCGATTTCTGTGGTAAGACTGCTTCTGACAGAATCTCTATCTTTCCGTAAGCGGTCGCGCTCGCTCGTCAGATACTCGACCCGTAACGCGACATCCTGGGAATTGGCTTTCAATCCATCCACTTCCTTTTTGTACGCCGTACTTGCGGTGTCCAGCTCGCCCTTTAACCGCTCCATGTCAGACTGCGCTTGCGAGCGTTCCTTCTTCATCTCTTCCTGGGTCGCATCAAACTGCTGCGCCTGTTGTTGGAGCAAGCCTTTCAGTTTCTCATTCTCCTCCTTGAGCGCCTCCATCCCAGCAGGGACAACACCAGGCTCCCTCTCCTTGTCGCGTTCCCGCTCCCGACGACTCCTGGAGGATGGCCCGTCCTTTTCTCGTTCCGAGCGCATGTTTGTCCGCAACTCCATAACCTTTCGTTCCCAGTGGTCGCGATCACGCTCTGCCTTTTGCTGCGCAGCACGCGACACCTCAAGATCTTGTCGCATCCTATCCATTTCTTCCTGCCACCGGGGAGGTGATCCAGAAGGGCCTGATGGAGGTGTGCTACGCAACTCCCCAGCATCTACTTGACTAAACCCGAGGCGCTCAAAGGTAGTGTCGTCTTCAGCGTCGGGTGAGGGAGGAGATCCAGGTTTGATGTGTTCCCATTGACCATCGTGTGTCGTAAGATAGGGTGGGTACTGGGGAGATGTAGCGGTCGTGAGTTTGGGGGTGAGAGGTGCCGGTTTAAGCGTGCTAGTTCGTTTCGGGGTCGAAGTACCGCTGCTCCAAAGGCCGAACATAGACATGGATACACGATAAGAAAGAGGTGCTTAATTCAGCAGGGATAGGATGATGTGCGCGTATGGAAAATCAAGTCGAGGAGGAACGAGCTGCTGGCAATGCGTTAGATCCTAATTCAAAGACACAACTGGAATTTACCTTGTAAAGCGGGTTATTACACGGTCCGACTGACAATGATTGTAATGTTGGCGATGAGAAAGAAACTGCACCCTCCTTGCTTTGTGCACGCTACTTGAACTTCGAACGAGGCTTCTGCCAGGCCCGTTAGCTAAGCTACACGTGAGTGTTAATGGCTGTGGAGGCACGAGGCAGTAAATTTGAAAGGCTCATCTAAAACTTGAAGTGGAACTGGTGAGTATGATTAAAAAATTGCACGTACTACTAGTAGTAAGACTGACAAACCTTACTTAGTGGTACCCCAATACTTACCCTGCGGCGTGCACGTAGTGAGAGTAACGTAGATTCGTGGTGACTAATCATGATTACTTCATGAATAGCCCGACATATTATGTATGACCTCGATCTGCAGTCCGACGCTGGACGTAAGTTACCCGGAGTACTACTGCTAGTAATATTACTTGAACATGTACAAACCGCTTTTTTCAAGTATCCGCTCACTACCTCCATCATATTTTACACTCCACCTAAGGCTCATCCGCTCATGCGTACCTCAGAATGAAGATCTTGCCTTCCTTGACCGACAAGATCACAGCACCTTGACTTTGGTCAATATTGATCGTTTCCACCCCATCCAAATCAAGCTCGTCTGGAATCTCAAGTGTACGTACGACCGCCTGCTCGCGCAATATACGGCCTTGCTCCCGTTTCCGATCCACGCCTGTAAAAACGGGTGGAAACGTAACAAAACGGAGACACTTTGGTACACGATGTCGCCGTGGGTCGTATATCGTACCATCCCCATCGTGTGGATTCGTCGACTCGTTGGCAGCACGTCCAGGAGCGTCACGATGACACCTTGGGCCATTCAACGTCGAAGTTGACGCTGTTCCGCTATCCAATGCGCTTGCAGAAAGTGCCTCGTCTTCATCATTTCCATCATCTTCGCTGTCGGAAAAGAGACCATTTCCCACGAGCCGTGAAGCATCGACGCCGTAAACGCCCCCTGGCTCCGCAGCATACTCGATCCACACAGCGTGTCCAAAGTCGACAGCAACAAGGGGACGTGGCCGGTCGCCCGTCTCTTCGTCATCATCATTTTCCCCCGTGCCATCCAGAACACATACAACTTCAAAGGGTGTAGAGACGTACCACAGATGGAGCATCTCGTCGTCTCTGTCTTCACTTGACTGAGCGTCGGATTCGAGTGTATCCGACTGGGGTGAATCTTGTACGATGGGAACGCGAAAGTAGTGCTGCGCCAGTACGAATCGTGTACGGTGAGTATCAGGATCGTGTGCGGCGAGGAGAACAACAGTACAGCTGAGCCGGGGAACTCCTGGTAAGGTAGGCCACCATTGTCGAACAAAATGGGCCGACTCGGGATACCAAGGGGGGAAAGGATATGGGTTTGGAGCCAATGACGTCGAAGGGTCTTCGGATGGTGCGACAGTTTGCACTGCTGTCGATACACTTTCAGACGATTGGCTTGTACTAGGGGAAGATTGCTGCAGGATAGATGAGGGCCGGGCCTGTCTCGTCTCTTCGTCTGGCTGTTGCTCGGCGTCCACTTCCCGCATTTTACCCTTGTCTCTCGTTCTCTTTGACGAGCCCGGTTTATGCTCGTCTATGATACCTTCGCTATCAGCCTTCCCCTTCCCTTTGAATTTCGAGCTTTCCATCAAGGCCTCCTGCAACCACCCATCATTTTCTTCTGCTGAAAATTCTGAGCCACAATCAGGTTCTTCCTTTTCGTTGGTCTCTTCGAGTTTCGTTGTCGGAATAACAGCGGTCGAAGGACCAGCACTCAGCTGTTCTTCGACAGCAGAAGATTGGTTATTAACACCAGTCGACGTGTCGTCCTCCGCATCCTGATTGACAGTGGAACCAGGTTGGACGATTGGGAAGACAAACTTCTTCGATATCGATCTCACTGGCGATAGTTGATTGGAAATGGCAGGTAGGTCATCACGACAAAAATCGCGCGGTCGATCGTGGTTCGTGGATGTATAATCGTGATTACGGATGCGACTAGCAAGAAGGCTGGGCTTTCTGGGCTTTATAAACTTGCGGAGAGTACTGAGGGGATAAAAGTGTTGGAAAGCAGCGTTTGCTTCTTCCGAGTGAATGACTATTTGATCTTCGTGTAGGATGCAAGACCAGTTCGAAGATATAAGCTAGAAAATTAATTGCCGCGTCAGATACACCGCTACAAACGTATAACGGATGAACCGTCGCGAAGAAAAGACGATCAACACACGAAACTTACACAGCCAACACCGGTATCTACAAACACATATTCATCCTTGGCCCAATCCAGTAAAACATATAAGCCTAGGAAGAGGTCAGCGTGCATACTACAGTAACGATATCGTTTTCTCACCTATAGTGTTACTGCTTGCCACCCACACAAAAGCAGACAAGAGACGACGAGGCGGATCCAGGAGGAAAACATTCATAACTACTCCCGTAGTATGAAAAGACGTCAAAGGAAAAAAAACAGGTTTAGGTTCGAGTGTGAACTGCGGAGGAGCTTCAAAATGAAATTCTGCGCGCGGCAAACGAGAACGACTGCAGGAACAGCTGTGACAAACAGAGGGAGCCAAGCAAGTGCAACGTGTGGGAGTCTCACGACAGCATTCGGTGCAATCAGGTAGAGGTGATGCAGTTCGCGTGGATAACGGTGAGCGACTAGGCTGCGTAGAATCGAATGTATTCGACGTGTGAAGGGTTGAGTCTTGGGGGGTCGACCCATGGGATGAAGGTGGAGGAGAATTTGCTGGACTCTTGGACAAAGAGTAGCAGTGAGACTCTGGTGTAAATGATAGAAATTGAGATGCGGGAGATGGGTAATCCCGTGACTCTGGCGGGAATGCAAGTTTCATGAGAACGAATTCCATCACTCGGTTATCATCATAACTGTTAATGCGAATTAGAATACCGGATGAATGCGTCTCGGAACACTCACGAGCCCTCCAGAACCCTTGCCATCGTGAAATAAACTGCACGTTCATCAAACTCGACACGACATTTCCACAATTCCCATTTCTTAGCGTCCACACCCTCCTGACCATCGTCGCCGTTCTCATCGCTGTCCTCCTTTGACTTGCGTCGATCCATCTTGTGGCCATCTTTCGATACACGCTCGCCATTTTCACGCTGCGGAGAAAGCGTCCGAGGGTCCCACTCAGCAAGGCAGACATCCAATGCAACATCCCAGCAAATAACCCGACCGCTCTTAGTCGCACAGAGGGTATACGAAGACGTAATCGGTGATAGCCAGTCGATCTCTTCATTTGGAGGTGCGGATATCTTGGTGTACCATTCGCCAGAGGTATTAGATGAGATAGATGGGAAAGTAGACAAGGAGAATTGGGACCTTGCGGGACGTGGTGCGCGGACCCTCCACGCCTTTTCAAAACTGTGAGCTCTGTCGACGGCCTTTATAAGATTTTGAGTGGAAAGATCCGAAAGACGTTGGAATGCAGGAAGAGGTAATGGGCGCGAGCGGGCAAGTAAACCATGTGCAAGGGCACGATAGACGGGTCGAGTGAGAGTAAACGCTCGAAGTGATTTACAGGTCTATGATCCGAAAGTGGCACAAGAACAAATGTTAACTAACGATATACTACACAAAATGGTTTAAGTACTCACCGCTTGGAGATTATGGATATCGTCGATGGCAAGATATTGCGCGATGTTGAACAGAAGATCGTACGGGAGAACGTTGAGGGACATAGCAGACGAAATAAGGTGGATTAAGAGGGGAGATTATGACGAGTAAGGATCGAGGACGAGGAGGGACAAGGAGGAGAGGGCACGGACCGAGTGGGATATGGGAAGAGAGCAACTTTGAACTGTAGTGGTGCAGCCGTCCTTGCGCTCCCTAATTTAGAAACTCACGTGGCCCCTGTCCCTTTCCCGATTCCATTCTCTCCAACAAACCGAGACGCTGTCTGCTTTGGTAGTTTTTTGCACTTGAAGCTTACCTGAAAACTTAAGTTGCGTGACAGAAGTTGCCTACAAAGGATGTATCGGATTGACTTGGGAAGCAGATAGGTCGAGTCCACTGTCATTACATTTCTGACGACCTCGCGGGTTTTCAAGAGTCTCACCAGTCATCCTGCATCCCACCCCAATGTTACTTTACATCAATCAAGGGTCGAGCTGGCTGGAGACAAGTGTTTGTAAACTTTTTTTCTATCACTTATCAAAAGAAAGCTGCTAAGTAGCACCCTTAGGTTGGCCATGGTAACATTATTAATCACCTACCCTTATCTCCTAAATGCACGTGTGCATCATGCAACGATGTAAAAGTCAACGGTTAGTAAGTACAATTCTCCCGGAAAACGGGATTGAACTATATCACAGACTTCGGTGGTCTCTTCATGTCAGTGAGCTGGGCGGGTATAGGTTGATCTGTCTGTCTTGCTCAAACAAACTACGTGTAAGCTTAGGGAATAAACCACTACCGGTGTGTCATGCTGTGACACACTGGAGCAAACTCGACTCATAAGTCGAAAGCCGTACTACAAACATTTTAGAGAAAAACACCACTAACTGCCATCGCGACAAGAGGACGGCAGGATAAGTTATAAGTGATGAAGAATACGTGCCGTTTTCTATATCTAAAACGCTACTTATACAATCAAATTAGCCAGGTAAAAACGGTTCCGAAGTCGATAGTCCTGCGGAAGGTTTGAAAAAAAAAAAGAGAGAGAGAGAGACCTAAAATATGGGAAATGTTCGTATGTGGGTCATGTCAATTCTACGTAACTAAATCTAACTCAAACTCACAGGAGATGGTTTTATGACCCTCCTCGTTACTTGGTATGACTTTACTATTTGAGGCGCTGTATGGATTGAAAGCTTGTTAGGATCGGTGACGAAGTTGGTACCAGTATTAAAGATAACAGCTTGGAAGGTACCCAAGTTTCGAGAATAGACATTCGTCGGCCTGGGGGTCATCCATGATCATCTGCCAGTAACCCTAATAGGCCAACGCCAACGATTTTTTCATCAAGATTGCATCGGAATTTGGCAAGCACCCGCGCAGCCACAGAGTCGCTGCACCATGTCACCGGTGACATGGAGAATAAAAAAGCACAGTGCAACTACAAGACATCCATTTCGCGTTACTTTTCTTTCTGCACGATTCACTCTTCTTTGTGCAGTTCCGTCAATTTGCTGATACGTATCATATGACACATTTCCTGCTTTTGTTCTGTCTCTCGTATATAGACTTGACGATATGGGCCGTCACTTTAGCCCGTTTGTCCACTGGCACAGTGCAACGACTGAGAAAGTTATCGTACAGCTGCGCCTGGAGTACACGCTAACCAATTGTTGACCAACATTCCCAGAGTGCGCGTTTCGCGGTACCAGCAACGTCGCCGTGTCTAGGCTCAAAGGTTGTACCTCACTGTTAGCAGTTTTGTTACTTATGTGACGTGTCTTCACCGCCGATGGGTGCAGTGCAGATTTCACTACGCCAATGCACTTGACCCCGGAACTCAGTGAAAGTAAGCTGGAAGGAAACACAGCATCGATAACCTGTGCTTCGGAGACACGTTACTCAAAGACCGGCCGGACAGGATGCGTCGAAAAGTCTCGAAATGGTCCCAAAGGCCATCCTCGCCCGCTTTCTGGCGCGCGATGATCAATCCGCAGTATATTACAAGTATTGAACTACTTGGGACGGTTGTTGCAGCACCGAATATGCGATAAATCTTTTACAAGTTGACTGCCAGTCAGTAAAAATTATTCTGCAGTGGTATTATAGAACATAGTACAGCCCAACTCGTAAGGAACAGTCGTACAGATCTGTTGTGTCGCTGTATCGCCCTCGCCGAATAAGACAAATGGGCAATAGAATCGTGACCAGTCGTCTAAAAGGGGCGACCTGATGGAGAACCGTCGATATCGATAAACCCTTCTGTCAATGGTACGGCTTCCGTCTTACACATTTTCAACTACGTCACATTCAATTCGAACGCGTGCGACTCGTACTTGCCAATCGGCACAGGGCGTCTCACTATCGAGTTGCCTCTTTTAGACGAGTCTAAGGACAGGGGTGCTAAGCGGTTTTTCTTCTTATAGTCATTTTATCAAGCATAGGTTTGGTAAATAATGCATTTACCATTGTAACATGCCACCTAAACTGGTCACCTGGTCTAATACACAATCCTTCATTACTAACATCATTTATCCTACTGGAATATATTTCCGGTCCTCCCGGTGGCTGTCTGACTCCGCACGCTGTACATTTGCTCCCGCAGTACGCGAATCAAGGTAATCATATCAGTTGCCTTAGCACACTGATATGAAATATATTTTGGGTGGGTAGGTCACGTACACGGGTGCGAATATATAACTTCGTTGGCATTAGACCCCACCGTCCGCCGATTTACACCCCACTTTCTCTCCCCACATGTCTACGTCCAAGGGTGTCGCACTTATCACTGGCTCTGCTCAAGGTATTGGATACAGTATCGCACTCCGTCTGGCTAGGGATGGGTTCGACATTGCTTTGAACGACATTCCGTCAAAGGTTGATCAGCTGCGTGCCGTCGCTACTGAAATCGAGAATATTGGTCGAAAGACCCATCTGGCACCCGCGGATGTGACCATTGAAAATGAGGTCAGAAAAATGATTGAGAGTGTTTGTAGTGCGCTTGGTGGGCTGGATGTTGTGAGTGCCCCCTACGATGCCTTTACTGATCTAGTTTCAACTTGCCCCTTCAGATGGTAGCAAACGCAGGAGTCGGTCCGGTTATAGACCTTCTCTCTAGTATGTTGTATTCTGTGTGACTGATCACAGTTTGAAGTTTTTGAATTGACACGGTGATGATTTACAGCCGGAGTCGACGAGTGGGAAAGGGTCATGGCTGTTAATGGTCGTGGCACATTTTTGTGCTATAAATATGCGGCTATTCAAATGATAGCACAAGGTCGTGGTGGTCGGATCATCGGCGCAAGTTCCGTCGCTGGAAAGAGGGGGCTCCCTCTAGGTTCTCCATATTGCGCTAGCAAATTTGCTGTTAGAGGTCTGACGCAGTGTGCCGGTAGGAAGCATGATACTAGTTGCCTCGTACCACTCTGACTGAATTTTGGCATGCCAGCGTTGGAACTTGGAAAATATAAAATCACAGTGAATGCATACGCTCCAGGACCTATTAGGACACCTATGTGTATGTGTTAAAGAAGACATTTTTATTGATAAAGATTAAAGTTATGGCAGTGGCTGCTGCTTACGCACCTGGTGGGGCAATTCAAACAATGGATCAAGAATTGGTAAAATTGCTCATTGGTGTAAGTCATCCATTATACACGAGCGTATAAAAATTAAAGTATACATCCGTCGTCGGTAGACATCCTCCAGCAGACCCATCAAGGACAGCGGCGAACCAGACGACGTCTCGAGTCTCGTGAGTTATCTTGCCTCGAAGGAAGCGCACTTTATTACTGGCTAGTATCTTCTCATCCTCTCTTATGAGTATCTAATAATGTATATCCGACCCGGCAGGACAATGTGTAAGTCTAAACTTTCATGCTGCCCGGACTGATGTATGTGACAAAACGAACTCAATGGACTCGTGTAGATTTCTGTTGATGGTGGTATCACGCTATCCTAGGTTACTACGAAGAAGCATCAGGGATTTTTATTTTGTACATGTATAAATTTACAAAAATGTTGTGTTTCGAGATTTCCTCGCTGCTTAAGTTAGACTCATTGTGTGGAGTGATTGTCAGTGATTCAGCGCTTCAGCTCCGAATGAACTTTATATCCCTGCCGAGCACAGTTGCTGGTAGAATACCAGTTGGCTTTACAGTAAGTACTACCCTCCTTTGAGAGATACAGTCAATCGCTCGTTGATATTAATCAGAAGTCCAGCATATAGGTGGTAATACCAATATCACGAGTGTGAAGGATTACAATCAACTTGAGCTTGCACCCCATTTCGTTCGGAGCATAATTTGAATCCGACCTCATCACTTTCAAACCTAATCGTTACACTATTTGATACTAATATTTTTCTGTCTACAGAGGCTAGGTTAAAAGACGAACAAGTACTTTGGGGTGATCGACGATGTAGTATTAAGATCACCGTGACAGCACTGTCTCTCAGTTCCAAACCATGACAAGTTAATGGATGAGAACGATTACAACGACAAAGAACAGCCCCAAGGGCAAAGAAGGAATGAAAAATTAACGTCCTGTGGATAACGTGGTTCATTGTTGCAAAATATACCGCAAGTGCGATTGTCGTATTACAAGATGAGCCATTCAGGATGTGCCGCAGTCAGAGTTAATGATCCTCCATCCCAGGTGCCGAAGATTTTATCGCAATGGTTCATTATGACTATCTTCTTTGGACGGTTACTTATTTCCACGGATGTTCTTCACAATAGGTACGATGAATCTTTCGCTCCACTTATGCCACTGGGTCAACTGACCCGACTCTCTAGATGTCCTGGCCTCAGTGTCGACGTATGCGATTAACTCGTTTTTCTGTAGCAAGGACGGGTCACGCACGACAAAATAACGTCTCGTAAGAATTCGTTAGCTAATTCCATCAATTCCATTCGGATATGTCGCTAGCTCCTGGCTGCGAGATTATACAAAATACAAGAGAATAGAAATGGTATCCCAGTTTGACAAGGCTCATCTCCCTCTTTACTCATAAATGGTCAACGCGTTGAACGTAAAGTAGGCATTCTTGAATGCACTAGGATTTTTATTTACGAAATCTATGAAGGCCCTCAGTGAGTGACCGTCATAAATGTATTATGAACTAACCTGCGCAAGTCGACGGACAGTTAGCCGCACTGTATAATGCCTGATTTCCAGCCCACGCCCCACCTGGTAAGAAGGATTAGGATTTGTCCCTGACTAAAGAGAAACACGCACAAAAATCAAGGTTAATCACGATTTCAAACGAGCCAAGATGGGTTGCAAAGTTACAATCAACACTGCTCGGAAAGTATGCAGCGGGCGTTCCCTACCACAGGCGTTTCAGTATACGCCCCCACTAGCCTTTAGAAGTACTCATACCCAGTCGTCCGGATTGACCATGGAACCTGGGTTTGACACGTCGCACGGAACGGTCCCATTCTGTCTCCCCCAAAAGAAGACTTTGATATATGTTGGGCTACGCTCAATCACATACCTAAAACACTCCATTACTGCTATAACATGTCAGGTGAGGAATAACGCCTACCATCCTCCACCAGCTGAGTTGAACTGTGGACCGTAACTATTAGAAGCGTTGACCTTGACGCCACAAGATTCGTTGCCCGTCTCATATGCATCGCAGTTCGTTCCCTGACTCGTTCTATCATAATATGAGCGAGAAAATTCGAGGGGAAGGCACAGAAACATCTTTATTCACCCACTCATTGCCCGAGTTGCGGGCATCATGCAACCTAAGGTAGTAGTCAGGAAGCTCTCGTAATCGATGACAGTGACGACACGTCGGACCTGCGCCCGTATGCAATGTGATGGAATCAGGTGTTTGGTCGTTGATACCCTCCACAATGTCAATTTCTCCCTGGTGTATCCATCTCAGTGCGTATATCGCTGAATACAATCAATGCATACCCCGCTGGGCCAGTTCGGGCCAAGCTCCTACAAGAAATTATTTGTTAACGAGAGAAATATTCTCAAAAATAAATATACCCTAAAATGAAATTTATTTATTACTCCAGGTGAGTGGCACCGATAGCAGAAAAAAGGGTAATCCAACTAACCCTGAACAGTTGCCCGAGTTCAGACTCATCAATCAACACGAGATTGTAAGATGTAACTCACAAACTGCTGGCCAAGTACCACAACCTTCTGGCATATGAACTATGTCAAAACTGTGAAATATTAGAGAAACTAAAAGGTAGAGTAGCCACGAACATGGCAACATGAGTGGTATACTGATTTTTGGATACCAGGTCGAACGAATCTCGCCCCGGTCCCGTCGCATTGAGCACAGTGGTGCTATCCGCGCGAAAAGTGACCTTTTCCCCATCGACAGAGAAGAGCCCCTTGGCCTGTGCTGTCTCATAATCGACGTAGTTTCTATGATGTCGCGCATCAACGAAGCGAACGGACATTTGCAAGCGGGATACATACACACGCCCCCAATTTGGATCTGGGTCATGCGCCCAAGTAAACGCATCAATAAAGTCCTGTCCAGTCAAATGACTTGAGATAGAATATGTTGCAGACAATGCACAGTGAGCTGCGGAAAAGAAGGCAAGATATTTGGTGAATGTGCGACTTGAACGCATAACCGGTTGCGTTGAGTAATCGAAATTGAAAAGTGGGGTATCTGATGCGACAGGGGACGCAGAGGGGGATAGGTTTCGACGAGGTTAGGGAATGTGTTGATCTATAGACGTTTAAATAACTTTCGGACTCAGTAGCATGCATATTCATGGCCGTACGACTGGCGTAACGAAGTATCGAGGTACGGTAACAATGTCCTACGGACATGTACAACGGCCTGACCTCAACTGACACGACGTTATGTAGAACGCTGTCGGATACGGTGCTGTCAAATGTTGACGAAGTGCTTCTTGACCTTGACCGGTTGACCGAAGAGACCCTTTCAACGAGAATGCCGATGAATGCGCGATGTATATCCGTGATATGGCAATTATGTAACCGATCACGGGCACTCAAGTACTCATGTCTCCTGCATGCAATTAATCCTATCTGCTCCACGAAGCAGGACTGTACTACCTTCCAATGGAATTTTTTGCCAACTCCCCAAAAGACAATGACACGTAACATGTTTCATGATGCGTCCACCACGGAATTCAAGTCTAATCGGGCGTTGTTGATGTGTTCTCGGTCTCCCTGAGTTCTATCTGTTTATTGACCAGTGATGCTAGTATCATGAGACACGACGGATATGGAAGTAATATTAAGAAACTCAAGCCTGAGTGTGTTACACATTGGTTGTTTCAATACTTGCATGTAACGTTCAGGCTCATTCCATGAATCATTCGCCGTTGCGAAAGAAGGGCTAGGTAACTCTGCTCCGATTTGCGAGGCAATCAATCTTAACGCAACCACGTACAAACATGATACATATGCAGGGATTTGATTATGTGCATGAGGCTCGCCGGGGATGCATTATACGACGTGGATACGAAATAGTGTCTTCCAACAGACTCTTTTCTCCAAGGCACACCACGGGGGTAACCCGCAGTGCAAGAAACAAACTTATTTGCAATCAGTCAGGTTACGCAACCGAAAGCGCACCCGCCAAGAGCAGATGTCATTGACAAAGCCATCCTATGGCGTCCGAGGTCGCGCACTGTGTCAACACCCTTTGGCATGGTGACCGTCTCTGGTTCAGTCAGTTTTATAATAAATACAAATTAGATTTTAGAAAGTCCCAACATGTGGAAAAGACCTTGAGTAGGGACGTGTGAAAACCCACCTCACAGATAGCTGCATCAATCTCCGTTATATCGAGTTACAACGCCTCACCCAAACAGGACTATCTGCTTCCTCCGCAAGCGCCGCATTATCAGCACTCATAGAAACGAACGGCTTGAACCCATCGCCTGACAACGCTGCAACATGACAATACCTGGTCAAAGACAACGGATTCTCCTTCACTTCTAGGAAAGTTGCTGCAACAATGAAATCAAATACTAATTCCTGAAACACATCAGAACTCGCGGTCCCCGTGGATGGAGTGGATACGTTGATTACGATGGTAAGAACCACTCTAAGGGCGTTTATGACGAGTCAAATCATCAAGAATGATAAAACATACCTTTTGATACCAGCGGGGATGCAAGTCCATCATCTCTGCCAACCTTGGATGCAGTTATGTGTCCACGCTTAGTTTTTTCACTTTTCCAGGAAGATCACATTCTACATTCATCTCCCAATCTTCCGAAGCTAAACCGATGTGACTTTTCCACTCAGGAAGTTCCTGTCTTTTATGCGGTAACTGCTCGGTTGAAAAGTTGACGTATTGTTATATAAGCAGTTGCAAGGGAAAACGTTGGAAGAACACCGACCTGAGCTGCCTTCGTCTACAGACGCTAAAGATTGGTTGCTGTCATAAGTTGACATGTTAAAAAAAGCGAGGATGAGAAGTGAATAGCAACGGGGGGGAGAAGAAATGAACCCACGAAGCAGGGCGCATAATATAAATCTTGCTGTTGCTGTACATTCATCCTTCGGGTTGCGTCGAACAGGCCCTCTTCCAAGTCGTTTCATCCAGTGACTTTTTTTGTCAATGCGCTAATGTAGGATCTTCCCACATCTCGACCACCTCTCCACTGATTTGTGGACCGAGGGTAATGAGCAATCTCCAGGGGTAGACGATCAAAGTAGCTAGTGGCGGGAAAGGAAGGGCAGTAGCGCTAAAGAGACAAAAAGTCCATTTGGGTATTGCGCAACGAACCATGCATATCCGTATGGATTCAGCGTGCTTTCGTGTTGTACGTCTTTTTGCGGGACTCCAGACATGCCAAATCGACATCATAAGTCTAGCTTCGTAAGTGCAGCGTTCGCGAGAAACAAACTTTCTTACAAGGTTGGTTATGACATCATGTTGATCCTGTCGTGTTGTCGTTGCTGTACTATCAAGGCGAGGTAGGGACGAGGGAAAAGGTAAAGAGAATCGGGACGACGAAGTGAGACCAGAGAGAATGAGGGGACAGAAACGACGTCGCCATCACCACATTACATTGACGGGCCTCTCAAAACCGCGACTTTCCTTAAGCAAGACTCAACACTCCCGTATATTTAGTCTCCGATTAAATCCTAATAGCACAACATGCTCAGATTTCTGTCGGAGAGTTCGGAAGTATGTCTCAAAAATTGATCTCGGTTCTATCGGAGTCTAAAGATATGAGGAGTTTCCTTGTGTGATTGAACTTCGCTCAAGGAAAGCCGCAGTTTTGAAACGCCCTAACGCTTGTCAGGGATGGAGACAGGCAACTTTTCCGAGCGGGCAGGATGCTTATCGATGTTCAGCGGGTCACTTGGCACTAGGCAGACGAGGAAGACACATTACATAATATGCCAAGTAGCTGCAACGTTTCCCACATTCCGCGTAGGGGTGCAATCCCATCAGCAACATGCTCGGCGCTAGCTTGATAATCCGAACAAGCTTCTATTGCCTCGTACAGTCGTGCACAATCATCGTCCTCCTAACGGCTCCCGCAACGGACGACTGACCACATTACTTTCTGCGGGTTCTCTCTTGAGTCAATTTAAACGAGAAATTCTGGATCTTCGGGTGAGCCCTGCACAGGTTGCAACTTGTCGCTTTTCTATAGCGAATAATTCTTTTCTGATTTTCCCATCACAGAACGACCAGGGATACATTGGCGGTGCTAGGAGGTTGTCAGAAACACACGGGATCGCAGCAGGTCGCATAGCATTTTCCCGGACCTGGCTGCGCGTTTTGTATGAGCAAACGCGAGGGTACTGCCGCTCAAATTCGTTTAGTCCACCAAAACTCAAGCTAATCTCGAAGCAGGGACTGCCTGCCAACAACTGCGCAAATGATTTTGATCCAAGACCAGAAACCTGAATCTGAATCCATTTACCCCGACGACCCTAACCCCACTACTGTAAACGCCGGCGACCAACCTCCAGCATATGATGCTGTACAGATCCGTGACTCTGCAGCTCACGCCCAAGCAAACTTGAATCAGTGCGCGAGTTTATCTACCTTGCCTGGTTCCGTCGAAGGGCCCAGCTTAAATGCCACGGACATTCAACTCCCGATCTTGGATAATGATAAGTCGTCACCACACCACTCCTCACTGGAAAATTCTCCATCTTCCTCGAGGAACCCCAGAGCCGTGTCTTCTCGAAGGCCGCGTGCCCGTAAAGCTATATCTTGGCTCTCACTCTTACCTTTTGCCTCTACTTTCGCTGCCAGACGCGTTCGTCAGTCCATCTCGTCCATCGTGAGCGAGCTCGTTGTTCCCACCTCGCGGATCAACAAGGAACAGAGACCACGGAGTGCATTTGAAATACTTAGCTCCCTTGCGGAAGAGTGTACTGAAAATAAGCTCTCCTTGTCTACTATTCTACAGGAAACGTTCATTGCGTGCCATACCCCCATGTATTGGGCCGTAGTCAACTATCGCCAAGAGTTACTCGTGGCATTGTTGATCTATTCACGGCCACTGTCTATTCAAACTATATCCGACATCCGCCGTGCCTGTCTTGCCAGTTCAAATCAGGCGTTATTTCACGCACTTCGTGTTTGTCGTCCCCCTTTCCACCGTACTGATGGTATTCAGATCCCAAGCCTGCGGGCAGGTGTGTTCATGCTTGCATAATTCTTCGAGAGGGCTCAATTCTTCGATAGCTTCTAACAATCTCCTTCTCAACAATCGACCCTCGGATGAGATTCATATACTACAGACGAATGACCGAGGGTTTATCATTTCGTTTGACATCTCCCTTTGGAAAAGACGACTAAAAGTGATCGGGCAAGTCAGTATTGAATTTATAGCATCTGGTAGGGATATTCCCATGTTATTATGTCCTGTGTTCAATTGTACGTCTTGGACAGGTAGGATGTGGTCCGTCACCTTCTTTTCTGCGGAACCCTCGATGGCGATGGCGGTGTCTGGGAAATCGAGACAGGCCATGAACGCATGGCACGTCATGATTAACCTTCTGGAATCAAGTCCGCCCACTTTCTTTGATTCACAACTCGTTGTGGATGTCCGTCCAACCTCTGTCTCGCCTTCGCTCTCCAACCCTAGACCTCGGGAGGCACTGTCGACGACATTTCCGTCTTCGCGTGACAACCAAAATCGACAGACAGTGTACGATTACACTTGTGACGTGAAGGAACAATTTCACTCACCCCCTACGCCTGTCACATCCGAGCCGGACAAATGCTCTTCCTCGTGCTTGCGTAAACGTCCACCACCGAATTTGCGGAGACCAACTACGCCCCCAAAAGTAAGCACTAGAGAACCGCTTCCCATCATTATTCGGCTCTGTTGTGGAAAACGTCAACTCGGGCGTCGAATTGGGGGAGAGTCATATGGCATGTACTTTTATTTTCATGTAAATTCAGGCCCCTGACCTTTACACAGAATTTATAGAAACCCCAACAACGAAGCCCGATACTTGGTCTGATCAAGGAATAGGCTATACAAATGCAGTCGTATCACCTCTTGGAGATGGCCTCGCGTCCGAACTACTTTATGAGTGAGTCGTCATTCCATTCATATTCGGATTCCTTCTCAAGTGTCCCCCAGTCATTCACGGTATTTGCTACCTGATGGTACACTGAGAGGACGATTGGAGGCGAAGTTTGTGAAGGTGGAGACATCCAAGGATTGTGTGATCTGCTAAGTTCGGTAGAATAATAATATTCTTGACTTTGTCATCCATGCGGTGAATTTTTTCTCACCAAGGAGCCTATTTGTGAGTCAGAGCAAACATCGTAGGAACAAATAGCCTTCCGCAGCCCCACCAATGCAACTTTAGTGCATGTCTCTGCTGCGCGGCATCTCCCATAAATATCTCTACAACTTTGTGTTGAACCGCAGTGTAAGTCAGACTTCAGAATGGTTATTGTCCACAAGTATCAAGACGAAGAGATATCTACCAACGGCCATCTCGATGCACCTCCTTCGTACGAGACTATCACAGCGGGCGACAGTGGACAGTCAAATCATCGATGCATTATTGACGAAAAGCCACCACAACCTTCCTCGCCCACCACTCCGAGCTGCGGTTCGGGTAATCACCAAAGTGATGCTTCAGCCTCTCGTCCTGTCAACCGAATCTCTAACCCCACCTCGTGGCTGTCCATGATCCCCTTCACCTCAAGTTCCCGTACCTCCAAACAAGTCCGACAAACTGTCTTTGCTCTCACTCGTGACCTCATCTTCGCTGTAGACTCCCCGGAGCTTCTCAGTAATTGTGCGGACGCGTGCAGGGCATATAACCTAAATTTTTCTGCTATTCTTCAGGAACCATCCATCGAGAATCATTCTGCAATATATTGGGGGGTCTTCAACCAACGAGATACTCTTTTACCCACGTTACTTGGGTACGCGGCGCCGCTCTCACAATCGACTATTTCGGAAATCCGCCTTGCTTGCCTGGCTACTTCGAATCAAGCTCTCTTTCAATCGTTAAGATGCCAACGTGACCCCTTTTCGAAGAAAATGAACCCTTTAAGTACTAATCTCGGTGGGTTATTTTTTAACAAGTGTATAGTCGCTACCATTGAGCGTCACAAAGGGGCAGATGTACTTGTACTTGGTTCTATGCCCGCGGATGATGTGTCGATACGTGAGTTGGACGATGAGGGGGTTTTCATCGCGGACATACAGATCAACTTCTGGCAAAGACGTATGCGGGTTTCTGGTCGCGTAGGCGTAGAGTTTATCGCTAGAGGTGAGCCGTGTTGCGCCTCGTCACTCGTCGCTGAACTGGGCTGAAGTCATGCGGTATTTATAAAGGACGGATATGGTCCCTGACGTTCTTCGCTCCGCCTACTACCACGCATATGGCGGTAGGGATGTGGCAAGTAGCGCTTTGCCTGCTCGAACACAGTCCTCCCACTTTTATCGACTCGAGACTGGTTATTGACATGCCGTCGCCGACACCTAACATATCTAGAGCGAGTGACTTGATATCGTTGTCGCCACCGCCAGAGGATCTGAGCGCTGCAACCACACGGTCCCCAGCTCAGCCTTCATCTTCACCCCCGCTGTCAAGCGAATCGAAACGAAAATCCAAAGTCCCACAGAATATCCAAGTACGTCTCAAGAGCGCCTATCGCCTCGCGCATCGTGCCTCCAACACCTATCTGGATGCTGCATTTTCAGCTCAAAGGGTGTGGCGTCCCCCACGCGCTGAGCAGTGGACGGACGACAATGGTATCAAATACATTGATGCCATTAGTACCTCACTGGATGAAGGTACCGGTGCGGAGCTGCTGTACGCGTAAGTGTAAAACCTTTCATGGGTATATAGTTGGCTCAGCTATCACTCCTAGCAATTCACCATTTATCGCAAGTGATGGCACCCTGCATGCTCATCTTGAAGCGCGACTGGGAAAACCCGACTCGACGGAGTGCATAATATGTTGACGATTTGATGAAGTTTTGACCTAAAGTACGTCTGATTAAATTCTTTAGGCTCTCGAAATTCTTTATTCTCGTCTCCAGTAATCACATCTCGTTTGCGAGCGCCTTTGAAATCGTTTTTTTTTACTCATTCCGAACCTCGTTTCTCTTTATCACCAGAGAGCTTTACTATATCTTCTCCTTTCAGTGGTTGGGGTTTTCGTTAAACATTCCGTTAAACATTCCACCGTGATACATTTGCGGAGTCATTGAACTCTTCAATTGCATGTTGGCATACTTTATTAAATGATCTCACTGCAGGATTGATGTGTTTGACTGCCTCTAGGCTGTACTGTACCGACAACAACATTGACCCCTCTCCCGAAGGGTGCCGTTCTTCTCGGGGATCTACAAGGCCAAACATACAAATGTAGATCTATGTGGATAGTCATGATTTGATCACCTGACGTATGCCAATGTGACTACAGTGGCATCCAAGAGCTTTTGCAAGCGGGCACGGTGGAATCTTGTTAGAAATTTTGGCCGGGTAATTACTCGCCGCGAGCCGTTGGCTATGTGGGGAGAGCGCCATTGGCGAGTCACACACGAGTGGTCGCATTACGGCTGTGCATGATTTTGGGCTGTAAATAACTTACGGGGGATCTCTAGCATAGTGAAGGGATAGTACAAGAATACGGTGCTAACATTTCTTTTGACTTGTTCGGAAACTGCTCTGAGATACGTGACATCGACTGACATTCTGACTTGGGGCCTGAACGTTTGAACGTTGAACACAACATACCTAAGAAGATGCGTTTAGCCTCATGGGGTACTTGTTTATGTACGTGGGAGACGAGGTTCTTGATCATATGAGTACAGTTTTCCGACCGAGCTACGAACAAACACGTACAAAGCTTCTCAACTATGTATGTTACTGTAAACGCTCACGTTTAGCAGGCCAAAGCGATGCTTGATGGCGATGTAAATATCGGACTCTTCACACGGCGGCCACGTTTACGATTACATTGGCACAGTAAGTACGAATGTTTTCCTCCGTATGACTTCATGATTCCTGAATGTTTGATGTTAATGATTATCCCAGTTGGCTGTAACCACCGTGGCAATGCTTTTATTTTATTTTTGAGGATGCCACTTAACGAACCCAATACCAATTCTAGTCTATTTTCAATCCACAGAAAGTTTTTTTTTTTAACTCAGTCTCACGAGTTGATGATTGACTTATATATGCGTCACCGAGGGAACTACACAATATCCCTTTTTTCGTCCCCATCATCTTTCAGCCTTTCAGCAAATTGATCCATGGCCTCCGCCCTACAGTCCGTTATCAGTATTCAGCAAAATAATTACGCCTGTCGTATGCTCGTTGATTTTGGTGCGATGCGTTCACTAACTACAAAACTGCGTCTAGTCGTGATCCTCGCCGCCGGTGGATATGATTACCGTAGGTGGTGGTGCTGGCATTCAGTTCTTTACATTTTTTCAACTCCAATATTTGATAGTCCTCACATACTCCGATGAAGTACGTTCTGCGTTCGCACACAGTGTTCTCATTGATCATCTTCCCAGATAGACTTCATTTGGGTTGGCGATCTCTTCATAGATTTGATGTGTTGTAAGTCCTGAAGTAACTTCAGAACAGGCCATGGACGTCAGTGTCCACGATGTTCATTCTGGTCTGTATCCTACTTGTCTTTGTCGTGCTACACTTGAACTCGCATTTGTTGAATTGCAGGCCCGTTACTTTGGCCTGTGTGAAATCATGTACATTTATACTTGGTGATATCGACTATAAGCTGATTTTTCATTTGTTCGCCAGGATTAGCGCACTCTGTAGGTTTACGCCGAGTAACATGGCTTTATTAAAGCTAACTTGAATGATCAAGCGGGGAGTTCGTTCCTATCTGGATCTGACAAGGCAATATCTTATATGAGATGGTTATAAAATTTACTGAAAATCTTTGATAGATGTATGTATTCTTGCCTTGTCTTGTACTACTCATGATACTAGTTGACTGGGATTGACAGCTGTAAGTGCAGTAAAAAAATTTTTCCCGTCCCACCTGCTCAAGAAAATTCCAGGTCGGATGGCAATACTGCTTGCCACTTGGACGCGAATCATTTTTATCGCTTCTGCAGAATGTAAAATTTCATTTTTTTTCCAAGTTAATGAATTACATTACTCGATACAGTGGCAATGATCCTCCGTGTTTGGGCGTTATATGGTCAATCAAAGTTTATCCTTGGAACTCTCCTCACGTTCTATGCTATTGAAAATGCCTCGTATTTAATTGGGTGTGTCATGTACACCCAAGAAAAGAATATAGGTATGTGGTCTGAAGCGTTATACTATGCATAACACGCGATCACCCCTCCACCCCAATCACATAGCAACCATCGCCAATGTACTCGGTTTTTCATTTTGCAAAATGCAGATCAGTTCGCCCGCTATTAATTTATTTATGGCCGGTACCAAAATTACTCTCATTTCATTAATGTCTCTGCTCGTCGTTATCCAATTCGTCCGGGAATCGCTTCACATGTACAAAGCAACAAAGCAATTCGTCTTGAACCAATACATAAATCTCCTCGTGAGACAAGGCATGGTCTACTTTCTCGCGTACGTTCTCGTTTCCAATTTCCTTTATCATAGATTCATGTGTTACTAGATTCCTGATATGTTCGATCTTTGGATCCCTGACTTCCATGGGAAACATGCCAACTCAGGGATGGGGGATGATGCTCGTTCTGATATTGGAATACGTGCCTCCATACACGATTGTCCCCCGTTTTATAATGAGCTTACGAAAGCTCTATGTGCGCGACGTTCGTAGTCGACGGGGAAGCCAGCTTGACACTGCGCTCGGGTTTCCTGGGCACGGTGCTGCAACAAGTGCGATCGTATTCGCTGATATCGTCCGGGACGATGGGTCAGACTGGGAGGAAGGTGAAGACGCTCAGACACACGAGCTGGAACCCTAGCACTTTACGGATACATATGTTATTTATTTACAGCATGCGACTCGTGTATAGCATGCATGTACACTGAATCAGGACAAAACGAATTTGGTTCCAATAACCATACAGAATCAACATAACTCCAGGCCAGTTACTACAAGCGTCCAAACGGGCAAATTGTACGCCACAAATGTTATAACACCACTTCGGAGGGGGGCTATAAGGGTCCTGTACGCAAGGGGGCGAAAGCCTACAAGAAGAAGACAGCTGGTAAAGAGAAAAGAATTATCGACGCTCGTTAAGCTCAAGCAAGTGGAGGGACCGGCAGATCCCAGGGGACGAAGAAAAGGGGGAAGGGTGATAGGAGGAAGAAGGGGAGGGGGGAGGGTGACGGGACGAAGAAGAGGAGTGGTGAGGGTGAGGCACCGGCTTCTGTAAATCACAAACATATAACAACACAACTCTTCACGGGGAATTTATGACTTACCAAACGACTCAGGAGTCGTTATACTTCAAAGTAACCCCACCGACTTTGAGGCCTCTCACACCAGCACGCTGTATCTTTCCAACTACAGACCTTGTAACTTGCTCCGTTTGCGGCTCTTGAAAACCAATCACCAAGAGTATAAGATTGTGCTTTCTATTTCCCAGCACCTTCTTAAAATCATTAAAACTCTTTCCCTTGAAATAGTGTGTCTTTCCGGTCGTCACTTGGATCGCGTAGACACAGTCTTCTGTAACAATGGCGGAATCGATTGTGGGATTATTGGTTTTCTCAGTGCGCCAATAGAAAGGGGGGCAGGCCGAACTGAGATCTTTATCGGCGGTGAACAATGGGAGAATACCAAATTGGCAAGAAGGAGGGCCTGGTTCCCTCTCAGTGTACCAGCAAACGTCAAATTTGTTGCCCAAGCGCAGAAAGTCATGCACCATATTTTCGAACATTATCCCGAAAAGTGCCAGTGAGCGACCATCCATAACACCAGAAATACCATCGTAGAAGTCGGAACTCAGCTTCGCATGTTTGCGCAGCACGGCTGCATGTACCTCCTCTCGAAGCCACAAAGTTGGAACAGTTGCATGGTGAACCAGACGATTTTCGTCGTCATCGTCGTCACAGGAGGGGATAGTGAAAAAAACAGTAGAGGGCAGGTCGGATGTAGTGTTATGGAGGAAATAACTCAAAGGGACCAAAAGATCCTGGGGAGACCTAGATATTTTTTCAAGTTGATTGCGAACGTGGTCCTCCAAAATATTCTCAGAATCCACACCTTCCTCATCGAGACGGAGTAAAGTACGAGGGACAGGGCCCCACTTTCGCGAAAGTTCCATTATGGCCCCGACATTTCTGCCTTGGAGAAAACTGGAATAAATGTCACCAGGCTATGGATAGCGAACAGTTGAACTCACCTGAGGCATCGTATATCCTTCTCTGACGGGAGATCCATGACATAATAACTGATTATAGCCTGCTTGGTCCACTTCTTGTGGTGATTTTCCCTAGGAGAGGCGACCTGAAATGTCCGAACGTCGTTTGTGCTCCAAAATTCAACCATTGGTTCAGGGGTATGATTATCCGCATTCGAAAACGTCCAGATGTGAGGGTTGGCTTTCAAGGGTTTCCTCAAGTTTTCTCTGTAACTAAAGACACCATCTGCGGTGAATAGCAAGTATTCCTTGGCATCGATCTGAACAGCGACAGGCTTTTCCATACGAAGCCGTTCGGTGACCGCATAAGCAATGAAACAGGATTTCCCTTTGGAAATCAGCACAAGTGCTCGTTTAGAAGGTTGTTATCTTACCTGTCCCTGGTTGCCCAGTTATGCATGCACCCCCTTTATAGAGACCCAAGTCGCTTTCGAGCGCGGAAAGTGCTTTTTTGTATTCTTCAAGGATGTAGAGCTTGCCATCCTCTGGTACAGTATAGCAAAAACTCCTCACTGCCTCCGAGTGCTCTTTAAAATTTAGATATTGGAAAGGTTCTCCGTCCGGGCCATCCATCGTTTCCTCAAAAGTCGCCTTACCCCACGCGTCTACCCAAAATTTTTCCAGGTCGTCCATTGGCAACTGTGGTGATCTGAATATGTGAGTCACACCTACCGTATTCACATCGAATTTCAGAGCTCGCAGGGGAGCAGTATAACCAACTCGGATTCATATTACGATCTCAAGGACCATCCCTCGATACTGGCTTCGAACTTACATACAGCAAACAGCGTGCGCTTGGCTCGAAGAGGCTGGAATAGATAAATACATCACTCTAGCAAAACATATAGCTACCCAGTAGATGTGCAAGCGTAAAAGTACATGAATATGCCCAAATAGGGTAGTGAAGTATTTGTACGAAAAGTATATACTTGGCAAGTACCTACCCTAATAGACAGGCTGAAACCTCTCCAACAATCCCCCAAGATAGGTGGTATGTCAATTTTATGCCGTTCTCATCATTGCCGTATTTTGTGGTAGCCGAGTCTGTCACTGTCATGGATGGAGGAATAGACGGTAGCATGACTAAGTCATCGAGTCCTGAAAAGGGAAGATAGTGCAGTGGTATTCCAGGTTTAGGTAGGATAACCTGCGGGATAATCAAGGACACCAGGTGAACGGGGTGTGCGCGTATGAGTCAGGACATAACGTACGTTCATATGCAGATGCGGCTGGGGATAGATGGTCCACTCGCAGTGATGGGAGCACTTCATGTCAAGGTCGACAAAGAACGACGATTGAAGGGCAATTTCGCTTGACGCGCATTCACGGAAAGAGAGTAACTGTCGACACAGAAACACCATCTTTTAGGAGACTAATTCCTTTCTTTATCTCCGCATTGATCCCCGTCTAAAGGATCGTTGTAGGACGTAAGACAACTCTCACATTCAAACGTAATCGGCCATCATATTACCTACCGACTGCAGGCCGTCGGCCATAGGAAGTTGCCAAGGTTGAAAGATTGTTGTGGACTGTAAGCCTAGCGGCAGCCGGTCGTAGCCTTGTGATGTCAATATTGCGTGAGATAGAAGAATAACGTTTTCAGTGGATTCTGGAATTCACATCTCTGCCTGGAAAGTACGTAGAAAAGCTACACAAGGAAATGATTCAATAAATAGCACAAAGAATCATACTAACTTACTATCCAGCGAAAAAAAATAATCAATATTGCAGTTCTGTGGCGCTAGCGGCATAAGTCGTACAAAGAATCATCACACTTTTGAGTGACTCAGCCACCTTTTTTTCAAATAGACAAACAGCGCGCTGCTGCTACTTGTGCGTCTGTGGTGTTGGACCATCCAGCCCCGGTCATTGCTATTATTTGTGGGATGCGCCCATCAACCCAAACCGCTCAGCGAATAGGATCCGACTTGAGCAGATACCAGATGGCCAATCAACAAGATCGACGATAGTGCGCTCGAGGCAGTCCTACATGAGGAAAAAGCGGAACAAATATTTCTGCCATCATCGCCGTACGCTACCAACGCACACCATTTCTGATCAACACTGCTGTGCCTGAAGTAGCTTGAGCCCAAACACAGGCGCCGCTGCGCATTTAATGATGTGACTTTCGGTTGGACTGCAGACGAACGAGCACGCACCTTGGCCGCTCTGGTCATGTGAACTCGTGTTGGCCCTGGGCCTGATCCAAACCTAGTGACGTCGTTAGGTTGCCAGAGAGCCAGTCCCGGATGTTTGAAACATGTCAGTAGCAAGAGACCATCATGACACCATCATTCTGAATGTGAAACATTGCTGTGCCAAATGCCATGTACGAGGCATCGCACAGGTCGCCATTGAGCCATGCTCGGAAGTGATGGTGTTGATAGGATTACTAGTCCTCTATCATGAATCACTGCAAGAGTTGTGTCGGTTGTCATTTCTGGTGCCGACCCAGTTCCGCATTTGGATGTGTAAGCAAAGGTCAAGTCCGTCGATGTGCTGTAGCAACATCATACAGCAACTACTCCAACCGCCATCGTCCGCACAGTCCCGTTTGGCTGTGGCTCTTGACCTTTCTTAATTTCCTTCTAATCCGGCGTCTCAGCGATCGAAACAGTCCGACATCATCCCACACTTTTATCATGGAGGCCGTCGTACCACCAGAAATCACTGCTGAACTCACCCAGATTCTCGCCAACCTGGTGCTTGGTGATAATATAATCCGCTCAAAGTATGCGCATCTAAAACGACCTGAGCTTCCCTGACAAAAAAATGTCTCAGTGCAGAAAAGGCGGTCAATGATCGCCTCGCACAGACACCAGACCTTTATCTGCTCGCACTCGCCCAATTCGCGATTGCAGCAGATACCGAAGTGGCAAGTTGTTCACCGCATTGTACGGTCACCGAAAAGAGTCACTCACTCTCCCACCTCAAGTGCAGATGAGGTCCTTTTCTCTGGTCCTCCTTCGACGTCTCCTCTTTCGTGCGGCACCACAACAGCAGCAAAAAGAGTCGAGATCGACACTCTACGACCAACTCCCCTCCCAAGCCTTGACGACGCTCGAGCGCCTCCTTCTCCATTCGCTCTCACACGAACCTTCCGATTCTGTACGACGTAAATCCGTAGACACCGTATGCGACCTTGCCAACAACGCGATGGGCCGGGGCAGGCCATGGCACGCTCTACAAGCACAGGCATTTAACATGACGCAAACACCGGAGGTCGGCTTTCGTGAATGCGCTTTCCGAGTCTTCTCCGGTTGTCCAAACCTCGTCATCGATCTGCAAACGGATGCCGTACTGTCCATATTTCGAAAAGGATTGGAAGACGCACAGAGCGTCGACGTATGTTTCATACATACACGCTTCGACACGTTCGATCGCGCTCATCGTTTCTAGGTCCGGCTCGCCGCGCTTCGAGCGTGTGTGTCCTATTTGACGGCCTCAGACCCTCATCAGCTCGCACAATCATTGTCCTTGCTTTATCCGATGCTCGATACCCTTCCGGCCCTCCCAAACGCACATCTCAAAACATTCCTGAGTTCGTTGACGCCGCTTTGTTCTTCGCATCCCACGTTGTTCGCGCCGCACTTACCTGCCCTGTTATCGTTCTTACGTGCCCTGGTCATGCCGACCGCCGATTCAGGACCCACTCCCACTGTGGCGAAGCCATTTCCCGCCACGAGTACCTCGTTCACGTTTCCACCTGGACAGACCGTACAGCAGAACGACGAAGGCGACCCCGAGGCCGCCGAGGACGAAGAGAAGCAACAAGTCAGAAAGGCGGCACTGGAACTCATGATTACGCTGAGTGAAGCAAAGCCCTCGATGGTGAAACGTGTCGAAGGCTGGACGGCCGCCGTCGTACGTGCCTGCCTCGAAGGAATGGGGGAATTGCCCGAGGAAGGTCTCGAAGCCTGGTTGGAAGTAAACGTGTGTTGTTTTCGCTTTGTTCCTTGGGATGGTGGAGTTGATTCGTGCCTTAAAAAAAAGCCATCAGAAGAGTCCCAGGACGAAAGTTATCCACAGGCGTACGAACAGTCCCTCGACCGCCTTGCATGTGCCTTGGGCGGGAAGGAAGTTCTCCCACCCGCATTCCAATATATCCCATCTATGCTTGCGAGTTATGATTGGCGTTTGAGGCACGCGGGTTTGATGGCGATCGCCGCCATAGGGGAAGGCACCAGCAAGGTATGTCAGCCATATTCCTTTTTTTCGCATTCATTAATTTGCTTTTTTTATCCACTGGTGGATCTAGGTCATGCAACTCGAGCTTGGCAAAGTCGTAGAGTGAGTCTTGTTTCTCATTTTCATTGTATGGGTATGAATTACAAGGATACGTCGACAGTCTCGTGACACCCATGTTCAAGGATACACACCCTCGCGTTCGTTATGCTGCGTGCCAGTGCTTGTATGCGTCCTCGCTTTGATGTGCATCCATTTGGCTAAAACGAAAACACATTCAGGGGTCAACTATGCACAGATTTGGAAGTGAGTGTGGCTGCGAGCGCCGCCCATCGGGCGAGGGCGGGAGCTTATCGATCGTTTGGATTGACATTAGGAAGTCATTCAACATCGATATCACCAACAATTGTTTGCTGCACTGATCCCGACCCTCGAGGCCCCTGAACCTCGGTAAGCGAGAATTGACGTTCCTCGACATGACCTAACGTGTAACAAGCGTTCATGCTCACGCGGCGGCTGCACTCATCAATTTCTGTGAAGGCGTAGAACGGGACGCGCTCGTTCCGTATCTCGATCCCATCGTTGAACGACTACTCAAGTTACTCGACCCTGGTGCTGAAACAGGCAAGCAGGTCAAGGGGTACGTTCAAGAACAGGCCATTACCACGTTGGCCATGGTCGCCGATGCGAGCGAGGCCACGTTTGCCAAGGTGCGTTCGTATCTCCATGTGTGTTCCTTGGTTGGATCAACGAGTGGCAGCACTATACAACAATCATGCCTCTATTACTCAACGTGCTCCGGAACGCTAATGATCCAGTTCATCACAAGTTGCGTGTCAAAGCCATGGAATGTGCTGGACTGATTGGTATGTGCCTAGGCGGTCATCGGGACCTGATTGACGTTTCCAATAGCGATGGCTGTCGGGCGTGACGTTTTCCGACCTGACGCACGTACACTCATTGACGCCCTGATTAACATACAAAGTGGACCTTTTTTCCTTCTTTTCTTTACACCAACATGACGCTTATGACAGACTCCCCCATCGACCCTTCTGATACGCTTTTGGCGACGTACCTGATCGCGACTTGGGCCAAGATATGTCAGGCACTCGGCCCTGAATTCGAGCCATATCTGCCCGTAGTGATGCCACCGTTGCTGAACACAGCGAGGGCTAAAGCTGACGTGTTCATCTACGGTACGTCAACGTCGTCATTTACGAAAAAAAAAGTGCTCAATCCGACCAGAGGACGAACAAGAGCAACCCGATCGGGACGGATGGGAAACGATCTCGATGGACGGTCAAATCGTCCGTATCCGGACGGCGACCATCGACGAGAAATGCCACGCGTTCGACACGCTCGTCGTGTACGCGAGCATCCTCGGGCACGCGTTCATCCCGTACGTGACGCCGTCGCTCGAGCTCGCGCTGCCCGCGCTCCAGTTTTACTTTCACGACGGCGTGCGCGAAGCGGCGTGTCGGCTCGTTCCGCTGTTGGCCGCGTGCAGTTCGTCCTCGTTGACGCCCGGCATGATCCACGCGTGCCTGTCCAAGATGGCGTACGTGATCCGGATCGAGACGGACGCGTCGTTTTGTGCGTCGCTCTTCAAGGCGGTCGGGGACTTGCTCCGGGTCGTCGGGGTTTCGGTCATGACGCCCGAATTGACCGCGTCGCTCGTCGAGGGTGCGAAAGTGCAGCTGGCGAACATGGCCGAGAAGCGGAAACGGCGGTCCGTCGCAAACGGGGACGAAGACGATCGAGACGAGTTGGCGCTTTTGGAAGAAATGGAAGAGTTTGCGCTCGAGGACATGGAAAAGACGCTCGGGTTGTTGGACGCGCAACATCCGCTCTTGATCGCGGTCGCGAGCGTACGGGAGTTGGGACACAGGTACGCGTGGCAGGAGCAAGAAGACGAATAACAATTTTTTTTACACTTGTTTTACTTTTTCGTTCATTGTTCTGGAGATCGCGTCTACAGGAAAAAAAAAGAAGGAAATGTACCCCGGGCGACAAACCCGTTCGTTATCGTATACACTGCTCTTCAACGTCTCTTTGCCTTCTTTTTCCTTGATTTCTTTCCATACGAGTGATGAAAGAGTCGTATAGGTGAATGAAAAGAAGTGAAGAAATACAGAAGGGAGGCGACGCAGCACCACGGTGGCCAAATTAATCGACATGTGCAAGACCTAGAGGGGTCCATACGAGAAAAGAAGGAAAGTAAAAAAAAACAAATGTGGCAGACGATAAGAAATGAATGGACGCGTCACAGATGGCGTCGCTTACAATTCGCCCGAAAAGGGTAGAAACAAGGAAGAAACAAAAAAGGTAAAGGTCGGAGAAAAAAAAAGTCCGGAGAAAGTGGATGGTCGGCACGGCGGTCATCGGATGAGGAAGCGCTTGCGGTTTGCATGGGGCTACGGTGGTGTGCAGAGTGCGGGCAATAGGATGAATGATATGTAGTGTATATGGGACATGCTGGGGAAAGAGAGAGAGAGATGACACGAGTATCCACAGAGATAATGCAAGCTGTCGTCGACAGACAAAAAATCACGTCAACATGTCCGGCAGCGACGGTAAAAATGACTCACCAATAGATAGCGAACACGACTTGTAACACAACGGGTAAAAGAAAAGAGAAGAGAGAAAAGGAAAAGAGGAAGCATGTATCGCTACAGAATGCCCGAGTCTTTTAGTGCATTCTGTAGAATCGTTTCCTTCACCGCTGCGAATACCAAACGAATGTTCGTTGTGTCCGTTGCTTGCGTCAAACTGACGACAAATGAGAGACGGAAGGAGAGAGAAAGATAATGAACGCACTGAGGATAAACTGAGAGGCGTGCACGATTTGTCTGCATAAATCTCCAGAGAATATATTTAGCCGCCTTGTTTATATCAGCGCCGCCGGAGTACTCTGGGAAATATCGTTCGAGTGGGACCTAGCGAGGTGTAAGGACGGGGGAAACGGTCCAGGGACGAAAGCACCTTTGGCAATTTGGTCTTGAAGACGTCGATCTTGTTTAGAAACAGGATGATGGATGTTCTCAAAAACCATCGTGAGTTGATCACCGATTCGAAGAGGATGAGTGATTCGGCCATCCGGTTCTATGAGAGACCGGTTAAATGATGATCAGCAGATGTGTGAGAGACTTGCCTGGTTCTTCTCTTCTAGCAGCACCTGATCGTATTCGCTCAGAGCGGTACAGAATATGATGCTCGTCACGCTCTCGAAACAATGAATCCACTTCTTTCTTTCTGAGCGTTGTCCACCGACGTCAAACATGTGTATTCTGTGCGATGTTGAAGCGACGGGGGGGAGAGAGGGAAGAGAAGACGAACTGGAGTTGCCCCATTGTGAACCGAGTCTCGGTGATGCCAGTGGACTTTAGTCGGGCTCGGAGGACGTCGTTTTCTGTCGGTTGGTAATTTGGGTCGCCTATACGTCGTACGTCGGTGAAGAAGCTAAGAAAAAGGTGAGAAAGAGAAAAGAGTGGAATGTGGAAGAGGACGGACTAGACGGCGCTGTCCATCAGATAAAACTCGCTGCTGTGGTCCATGAGTTTGGGGATGATGGGGTCCTTCCACAGTTGGTGGATGGCCTCGGCGATTTCGGAAGAGAAGACAAAAGTAGGGGAGGGTTCGATACGGTAGTCAAAGATACGGTCGGCGTTGGCCTGGGGTGGCGTGGATGAGCAAGGGTAGGGACGAGTGACGTAGGGGGTGAGGACATACACGGTTATTTGGATCGACACAGTCGAGACCGATCTTGCGCATTGCGAGGACGATGGCCTGTGCGCTATCGAGCGTATTTCGGTAAATGGTGGGTCGGTAAGACATGAGTTCTTCTTCGGTAAAGCCGTTCTGGTGTATGATCTTCATTTGTTTGACGATGGTCGATTTACCCGACTCGCCAGATCCTAGAGCGAGACAAGGGTTGGTAAGAAAAGGACGAGTGGGAAAAAGAGCGCCCGAAGAGAAGGGGAGGGGACGGACCTAGGAGCAATATTTTGCACTCCTTTCGAAGTCTCCTTGAGTCTTCTTCGAGTTGTCTGTCGATTGCGTCTGATCTGGCCCTTTCGACCCTGTCCTGAGAAGATACACAGTTGCCCATGTTGGAAGTGACAGCAAGGGCGGGAGGGTATAGTGGGTGGGGAATAGTGTCGTGCGAGGCAAACGATGCGCGACGAGAGGGGGAGAAATGGAAGGGGGAGGGGGGGAGGACGGGGAGGACGGGGAGCGAGGGCTGGGCAGTGAGGGAACGGCGGAGAAGGTGACCTGACGATGAGCAGCGGCTGCTTTGTTCTCACCTCGCCCACTGGGGCCTGTCACGAGGTGACATGTCACGCAAAACCAATCAAACCAACCTGTACTACTTTTCGTTCTTTTTTTCTTATCTGGTCGGTGGCACGAACGAGTTGGAGATGGACATGTCGGACGATGTTTACATACAAAACTGTCCGTGAGACGAGTCTGAGAGAGACTCGAGCCAGTACGTAGAGCACGGTGCGGCCTTTGCACGAAATGCGACAGCCATGTAACCATGTATGGACAACGCCACACGAAATTTATCATGATTGGATGGGAACGTGATGGCCTGCCGCTGTTCCATGTTGAGAAAGCGACACGTGTGCATTCGGACCGAATCTTGATTGTACAGCTCGAACTTGGACATTTTACGAGTCGCCTTGTCAACGTCGTTCCTTGAACCTGTTCTGCTGGTACTCATCACGTGACACCTTTCCCCGCAAAGCTGTGCATTAGACAATATTGCCTTTTTCTCTCTTTGATTCAACGTCATTGACAAATCCACGATCGTTAATCAACGTAAAAAAATGGTTTCATTGCAGGGGCTCTTTTTATAATGCGAAACACTGCCAAGCAAATACAATCCCTGGCGTCCAGTGTCCTCGCAACGCTCAGCAAATTGACGTAATGTAAAATTTTACTGGTATGAAAAAGAAGACGATTACAAGACGAACGCGGCACCAACCAATGCGCCAGCCGAAGCGACGAGGGTACCGATCAAAGTTCCGAACGACATGGGGGCGTTGACTAGGGCCCCACTCGAGCTGCCCGACGAAGAAGTGGCGGACGAGGACGCGCTCGTGGCCGTGCCAGATGGACTCGTGGAAGTCGCACTACCGGTGGACGAGACAGTGGACGTGTTGGCTGCCACAATGCGCGTCAGTGTGGTGAAGGAGGGAACCACGCTGAAACGTACAGCTGCCACACTCTTCTTGTTGAAGCGTCGTCACTGTCTGGATATCAGCAGCGGTACAGTTGGCCTCGAGGCAGCCGAGAGCGGCCTGTTGGAAGGCCGTCGAAGTGCAGGCGCAAGTGACGTTGGTAAGGCTGACGTGCAATTAGAAAGGCGCGCGACATGAAACAACTCGGGGACGTACGCGTCACAATCGGTGGCCGCACCCGCGATGGTCAAACAGGTGTCGATACACGTGTCGAGACCACTGGTGCTCGTCGGTAAAGCAGCAGACGAGCTCTGGCTCTGAGCCTGTGCAAGCACGGCACACGAGACGATGAAGACGAGGGCTTTTGCGTTGAACATCGCGACAGGACGACAAGGATAAAATCGTTGGCGTGCGGGTATTTGAGGAAATGTGGGGTGTGGGAAAATCACGGGTCACATGACAGAAAATAACGAGTTGCCGTCATGGGGAATGTTCGGGTTGCACGTCGCTGTGAAACATGACTAGCGTGCGAAATGTTTACTCATAACAGATAATTACCAAATATGGCCGCTACGTTCGAGGCCAGGTACGTACGTTCCAAGTCAAGTCCAGACTGTCGCTTTTCAGTTTATCTAATCGAACTTTCTTTCCGGTCCAAATTGCGATATGATCAAAAAATAAAGTCGTCTCTGGCGATCCAGTCATTCATGCCTTCTCCTCCCTTTCCCCCCCGCCCCTCTCGCCAGGACTCCTCCGCTCGTGCTCCCCCCCGTAGCATCCTCCGTTCCACCCCTTCGTCCACCCCTCTTAACCCTTCCCCGAACCCCCCAACTCTCCGTGCTCATCATCCCCCCCCCGCCACACGCAGTGCTACCTCCCCATATCACCACCACCACACCTCCTCCTCTCCCGAACTACGCCCGCGTGCCGACAACACCTGGGCGCCTCGTGCACGTCCCTACCCACACCAGCCCGCCCCTGATCGTCCCCATTCACCAAATCCATCTCCCCCCTCCCTTCCATCCCCCCACAGCGTTCGTCGTCCAGACACAGACGACTCGCATCCTAGGCGGTCTGGTTTCGCCGCCCGTGTCAACCCGCACTTTGTGCCTGCATTTCGTGGTCGCTCTGCTTCCGACGTCCGTGTTCTTCACACTCCGCCCCCTGATCTAGAACCAGATAGACTGGCCAGAGCTTGTGGTCAACTCACACCCATCACCTCTTATCGTTCAGACGATCGCCGTCGTCAGTCCCTCGTCATCGATCATCCCTCCTCTTGCCTCAATGACTCTCCCTCCATTTCCCCTTCGCATCCCCCCCTGCCCAAGGCCAGAATCGCACACATGTATCGTCGTCTAGACACTCTCGCCCGTCGCTCATCTCATCGCGCAATGGATCATGTCAGTTTTGAAGACGTGGCGGTAATACATAAGCGCGACAGCCACCTTCGAGAACAGTTGCGCAGAAAACGAAGTGACCGGCTCCAAGAAAAGGACCCGAACTTTCGTAGGTGGATTTGTCAACGGTCTGGATCCCGCATATAGGCAGTGCTCATCCACATCCCCTGGTCTAGACGCCGTCGGCGCACCGCTTGAGGACGTCCTTCTCTACGCCTCTACCCCCATCGTCATCGGCGAGTTTCAGCACTACCTCCCCATCGTCGTCGTCGCCTGCGTCGAAGAGCTAACCAAGACCGGCTAGTCTTACTCCAGTTTGTTCCGTGTCCTCCCTCTCAACATCACATCCTCTAGGTATTTATCAAAGCGGTCTGTTCCGTGCACTGCCGAGTCGCGATCGTCACATCCAACTCATCGACTTGTTTGACAAGAGCTCTGATTTCGGAGGTCAGTTCAACATGCGCGGACAGGCAATGCCAGACATATGTGCTCTCCTGTCCACCTTTATCTCCAGTCTCCCTACACCCCTTCTCGACCCCCCAATTTATTCGGCCCTCTGGCATTGGTCCGTCAAGCCAAGCGTACAACGTGCCGACGCGCGCCGCGACCGCCAGGAAGAAGAGGAAGAAGACCGGCGTGCAAGAGGTGAACCTCCCCAACGTGGTCCCTGGACCGTCCACACCGATCTCTACCTCGACGAAACCGACACTGCGGTCGAAACAGACCAACTCGCCGTCGCCCAGATCCTCCTTCGGTTCCTCCCCTCGGCGAGCCTCTCCCTTCTCGTCTACCTTTGTGCGTTCTTTACTCAACTTCCCCTATGCCCCGAGAATGGGTTACAGCTCGAGGACGTGGCGCGCATATTCGGTCATCGATTGTTAGGCGGGTCGGTCAAGCTCGTATCGCAACGAATGCTGATGTGGCTACTGACCCGATGGCACCGAATTTCGGAGGGTTTGTTTGGGGACATGTGTGGCATGACACCGCCCCCATCACCCACACATCTCGCACACCAGATACGCGTCGGAGAGCCTTGTGAGCGGATTGAAAAGCGAAAGGGAAAACGGGAGAATGTGTCGGATGATGCGTTGCGGCATGCAGCGTCTTGTTCGTCTTCTGCCTCGACGTCATCGCGTTCATATCCAACTGAATCGCCTGAAGAGCATGGTGTGTCCTCTCGCAAGTCGTCGTCAGACGGGGAAGAAGACGGTGAGAGTTCAGAGGGAAGCCGAAGGCGAAAGAAGCGGGAGCTCGACACTCAACCACGCACACACGGCTGTCGTATGTCGACACGCAAAGAGCGTCTGTATTTTTAATATATGATATATATTTCTCTTGGCTCACGGTACCTTTTAGCACGTCATGGACACGGCGGGCGTGGCTCACGTCGCCATCACCACCATCACGCGCAACCTCTGCAGGCACACAACGAATCGTCACCGCCAGATCCATTTGCGATGGGTGAGCAGGAATCGTGTCTGTTGAGCGTCTTCTCACTCACGGCGAACGAAGCATTTGCCAAGGCACAAGCTGAGATCATGGACTCGTCGTTGCTAACGACCCCACCGATGGCGAGCACGAGCACGGCGATGCGAGACGTGAGTACACGCCTCGAGACGCCCGCGCGACTGTTTCGCCACGGACTCGATCTCGTTCACGACCATGGGCACAGCTACGATCGAGCAACAGGCGTGGATGTCGAGCTGATCCAAGAGACGGCGACGGCGGTCGCGACGGGTGCTACGAGAGCGTTGGTGGAGAGAGTAGAGGTGCTGGAGAGGGCGTTAGGGTTGGGCGTGGGCGTGGGTTCGATGTCTGGGCCAGGTGCGGGATCAGGGTTCGCGTCAGGATCAGGTACGGGATCGGCGTCGGGGGTGGGTGCGGGCACGAGTTTGACAGATGTGGGGCTGGGATTCAGGGGCGAGAGTGACGTGGGTCAAGGTGATGTGGACGTGGACGGGAGCGTTGCTGAGAATGCAAGTGGCAGCGAGGGAAAAGGGAAAGGCAAGGAGGAAGACGAAGAATTCGACAGGGTCACCAATGGTGACATGATCGCTGACGACGCTTATGGAGGGCGGGAACTCAAGGACGTCGAAGATGATCTGAGGACGAAGCTACGACGCGTCGAAGCGGAGAGAGATGAGGCACAACGAATCGTACGCGACATGAGGGCGTATCTGCTGGACGAAGCCGTGACACGAGGATGACTATGCATTTTTGGATGGACGCATAATAGATTTTTCACGGCGGACGATCAGTCGGACATGGGTAGCTTCCTCTTCTCTCGAGCTCTCTTAAGATGTTGTCGTCGCTGTCGTACGGGCACACGGATGTCTCTCTTTTCTCGGGAAACGGCGATCCTAGGGTCTTTTGGCGTTGAATCACCAAATTGGATCTGTCAGTTCAACGCTCAACTTGTTCTGGTTCTAAACGTCCGAGACTCATCTGCCAACGACCCTACCAGAAGCATCATCGGCGTATTAAAAATGAGATTTGTCCAGCCTCGGTCCTTTTGGAACGCGTGACCATTTTTTTTTCTTTTACGCTCGAAAAAAGATTGCCAGTCAGGTCCGCCGCCCCTAGCGCCGCGGTGAGTTCCTTTGTCGGATTCCCACCAACGCCGAGGTTATCTATCGCTGGGCGTACGGTGGCGATAATGTATATTCATGTAGTACGCAAGATGGATGCTATTCGTGGAACCGCTTTTTTGAGCTGGATGTAGACTGTTGTTTGTCAGGGATGCAGTCGCCAATTTCGTTCGCGGTACATAGTTTGAAGCCCCCCAGGTGTCCGAGTCTCTGAATCGAACCTAGCTCGAGAGGTGCCGGTGGTGTCTCACACCAAACCTTGTTGTGTGGTTCGTCATGCTGCATCATTCGCCACCGGTCAGGCGCTTATTTTCGTCACTGTAACCATGGGATCGTTCCTACCCGACCTTTGGAAAGAGGTGGACAAGTACAGGCAAATCCTGCAAGACAACGTCCCTAGCCAACTCCAGAGCACGGTGGCGGCCAATTCAGACCTGCTCTCCAAGTCGAAAGCCGAACTCGGGTCCGTCGTGGACAACCTCGTCCGCTCAACGGCGCCTATCCGTGGTAGCGTTCAGAGCATGTTGGATACGCACAATATCACGCTCGACACGCTCGTCAAGGAGCCCAACGTTGTCTGGACGACGATCATGCGTGAAGTCAGTCGGAGATGGCCTCCCGTCGGTCCAGAAGTCGCCGACCCTGTTCTGCGCGTGGCCAAGTCGGCCCTCGTGCATATTGCGGCGTGGTGCGATCGAGTCGTACCACTCGCTGGCAGCTCCTCCTGGCGGGGGTACGTGGATGTGCTCATCGACGATATCGGTGCGCCCAACTTGTGCACTTTCAACGCGCGGTGCTCACCTCGCCGCACAGAACGTTTGCACGATCAGCGTCCGTGGCTCTTTCCTGTGCTCGCCGTCGTCGTCGTCATCTTGATTCTTCAACGAATATTGCCACGGATGCTTGGCTTTGGGCGTGCGGGGCCTACCAAAGGTGCGTTATGGTCCACTGAGACCGCGCCGTTAATTCAATTCGAAACCGCAGATACCTTTGCTTCATCTTTCCAGCGTGATACCTACGGCAGCGCAGTCCCACCTGGCAGCATGTTTTCTGAGCTCCAGTCCGCAGGAATGGGCGGGCCGGGCCCTTGGTGGCTGAGACCCAAAACGGTGATAATCGGTGGCTTGCTGGCGGTGTACTTCTTGAATCGCAAGTAGCCCGTCGTCGTTCTTGTAATTTCCGTCGATCTAGATCTCCACCTCGCCGACGTGGCAAGGCTAGACGTGTGTATGCACCTTTCGAGCTAAACCTACCTTTTCCCTCTTCACCGTTCAGGCGCCCTATGCAAATCTAAGGAAGTCGCAGAAACTCTCGACTTGACCGACCGAACATCCTGGTTGGATTCTTACTTTCACATCCCTCGTGTGGAAACAGCACCGGAAATGAGCGCTCGTGTGGGTCCATGTTGAAGATCTCCATCGACACCTGCCAATATCGGACATCTAGATCTTATCTTGATAGACGTTGTCACCGCAGTTCGGAGCTATAATGGACGTGAAGATGATGTGTAACTTCTGGGATACGCGCGCGCATAGAAGAAAAAAAGTCCATGCGGGCGATACCGTCTTCAGCATTTTTCTGGAGGTCGAATTGACTTGCAGGAGGTGTTGTAAGGCGGGTCTCCCAAGATCGGGGTTAGGAACGAGGCGAACTCGAAGAAAACAGAACCGAAGAAAGACGAAGACGTCTTTACCGTTCCGGTACTGTGCGCGAGGGGAAAATGACGCGTGGAGCGTTCGCCTCTCGTATCGACTTGCTGAGCGATCTGAAACGGTACGCACGTACAGACGGCACACATTCGAAGACCGATGATCTTTCTCTCTTCGGGACGTACCGCGTCTCGTTTTGAGTCTGACAACGGGTGTCTCGAGATAATCGTGAAACGCGACATACGCGGGGACAAGTCCGGCCGTGTGTTCGATGCGCCCGATAGAGGATGACCCAGGGTGCTGGCTCTAGCGCGTTACAAGCGTCTTGAAACGTGTTGGGGGACGTCTCGAAAGCGGGTTGACATTTCCGTCACACGTGCGGGTCGCCGGAAGCACTGGATGTCCGGCCAACACCCAAGTGAACGTTACTCACCTCGTGCTTATTTCCGTTATCGATGCGTCGAGCGGTTGTTGTTGCAAAAAATGTCAAATGCGACCGAGGATGAACCTACTCGAAGCGCTCGGCCGACCGCGCCTTGAACGTTTGGACCTCCGATCGAGATCAAGTCGAGCGGTGACAAGTGTTACAGTAAGTAATGTAATATCCAGACACATATAGCCCGCGCACTGAGGATCGATCTAGCGTACTTCCCGAAAATGATTTTACACAGCTACTTGGTGTTGTATACACCCCGAGGTCCCCCAAAGCTCTACCGATAATGCCCCGCACTGACTTTCCAGTAGCCACAGGCGTCTACGGCGATCTAGGTGCCACTGAAATATCCTCCCATGGAAAAACGAGAGCTAGAAAGGCAACGGAGCCCCCCCCCCCCGTCCTGCCATGTCTCACAGCTTCGTCAAACGAGATCCAACTTGAAGGTTTGCTAAATTCGTCATGCATCATGTCGAATCAAGTTCTCTGCCCTTTTATATTCTTACTTTTGCAAGACTGTCTGCTAGGTAGCACATAACCCACTAGCATTCAGAACCTTTTAACACGCATATAAACTTTAGTGATACAATCCATTTGAAACTAGAGGAGGCGGAGTCCAATGCACACGTTTGCACTATAGAGTGGGCCAGGGCCCATGTACATAGGACGAGTAACCGAGTATCGAAAATGCCCCACCCGAGGCGATGTTATATAAACTCGAATTTATTGCTACAATTCATCACGGTCAGTCCCAACGTGACATAACTAATGTGTTTGACCAAGATACCACAACATCGCCCCTTTCACTTCATCTACCCACTCTTTGACCACGTCATCTTCATACACGTTACCATCGTAAAAGCAGTGTACGTTCAACCGTTTGAGACTTGTTACTGCGCCAAGATAAAGCTCTGACGGTCGAGTATGAAGTTGCGTCATGGAACTCTCTACTACAATTCTTGGAGTCGTTTCAGTCTCGAGAGCGGTCGATGGTACGTAACCAGCTCTGACTGGACTTTGAGTGGAGGCAAAGGGTGAGAGCGGATGTGTGGAGGGCAGTGGGTACTCATTCGGCAATAACAAATCCATCTATACGGTGATCGATCCTAAATATGAGCGTGAATGACATTTAAGTTGACGTACGTTACCAAGGCTAGAACCACCGTGGGCTCTGTCTGGCGACATTTCGGTGACCGCCAGGACTTCCTGTTTCTCATCCAAGTTGGGGCTCTCTAACCGCCGCAAACGTTGACGAAGGAACCCGAGGTGGTTCGCAAGCGCGAGTTCGAAAAATAACGGATGGCCGTAAAATGCCTTGGCCTGCTTCTTGACCAACTCGGATCGATGCAAAAAGCGATCAAATGTGAGAAGATCCACGAACGGCGGTGCGCCGTCCGGCAGTTCCTGCTGGCGATACAAATCGGGGTCTTTTTCACCGAGCGTCATGAACGGCAATCCAAAGTTAAAAGTGGAAAGGGAGACCATGAGCTCGCCTCCACCGCCACTTTCGTACCATGTCTTATCCAGATAGGGGCGCAAGTTGACAGGACCGCTAGCCCTGTGCGGCTGCTTTTTGCGGTACGTCCACTCTTCCTCTGAGATGTCTCCGCGTAGATAGCGTCGATAAAGTACCCGAGTCATCGCCACTTGTGCGAGTGGGAGGTATGCGTTTCCGAATGTGATTTTGTACAAACGACAGTTGGCGAGCACAGTAGCAGTTTGTTCTGGAGTAAGCAGCGTAAAGACGAAACCACATCGTGCAGGCGTGAATGGCGTCTTGCGCGTGAGATGACATGGCAACGTATGTCCACCCTAAGAAACTATCAGGGAAGTACCTGGAAGAAGATGGTAAACAGGTACCTGACGTCTTTCTGGCCTCTTTCGATATATTACGTCCCCCACCGCCCTTCGCCAACGCCGTATCGCCGGACTGAGTGAATGAAGATGCGGAGGCTCGAGACTGGACGTGGGGACCAGCATTGCCAACCTTTCTTCTAGTGGGATCTGAGCAAGTTCGCGATCTTGCTCAGCATCTCGCGCAAGGGTATCCAGTAAAGAGCGCATGAACGTTCTGTCTGCCGTTCCATCCGTCATACTATGCGCTCTCAAAAATATAAGGTGAATTATGTCCGTCCTCTGTGGATCCGTTTCGTGAAAGACAAAGAGTTTCACCAGCAAGTCCTCTGACAGGGGACGCGGTCCATTCCATATAGCGATGATTCGCTGTTGAATCTCTTGGGTATTTTCCACTAGCCCAAAAACAATTTCGTTAGGACGCAAGACAGCAAGATCTTGTTCTCGGACAAAAAAGTAGGGCTTCGAGACATGTTCATTGCCATCCTCTTCGTTCAAGTCAGTCATTTCTGGACGACGGACACAACGAGCATCGAGCATACCTGGGATTAGTCGAATGGTGGCAGCTGCGAGTGGATGTCGCCGTTTCGTAGAAAGCCACGCTTTAACGATATTAGCCTCCGAGAAAAGATGTGCGTCTTGAGAAGGGTCACGAAGACGCAGTACCACATGATGTATGTTGTCTGCAGTCCCGTCGATGCGGCCATCCAAGAAAAATGCGTGTTCGCACGGATCCAGAGGGCGCTGAAAGGCACGGCCTTGGATATGATGGGTTTCGAGCGACGTCCAACCAGACATACGGATGCAAAGACTGTTGGACGTTGAATTTGGCACCCTGAGTTACTTATAATGCTTGGCAACGTCCGATTATGGCGAATTGCTCATCGCTCAAGCGAGTAGTCCCTCGGTTATGAACCGAACACGATCGCGTCTTGAAACGTTTTCGCCAATATGACCATCTGGATTATGACTGAGCCCATTGACCCTAGGATTACGGCCATTAGCGACATCTGAACCTGCACGAATTCGCATTCTTTTCGGAAGTTTACTTCTGTAAGAATACCTTGGGTTTTGCACGGGTGCGCCGAGAAATGAAAGGATTGCGCCTAACGGCATACAGGACGTGGTGAAGGAAACAGGAGGACAAACTGTCGGAGGTGCCAAAACCTACATAAGCGCTAGTAAGGTGCTAAAACGTTGGTATGACATGACTTTGACATACTTATCGTAACAATACCCCCACAATCGAGGTCGACGTCCGTAATTCGACATCCATTGAAGTGACCGTCTTTATCACTGCTAATGAATTAGATGCATCTTCTTTCCATCGTGAGTCGCCGCAAGCATGTATATCGAACGTGCGTGTTTCATGGATTTCTGTCCCCCAAAACTGTCACGCTCCCGCGATCGTCGCTGCCAGACACAACTCTTTTTCCACTGGGGAGAAATGCAAGCGTCCACGGGTTGCGCCGCGTATTAATTAGAAGGTGAGAATGAGGAACATCACCGAATGGTTCAACGACTAGATGATATATCATGAACTCGTTCAACCGCCTGTGCGAGTCGTTGATGGGAAAACAAGTGCTTGAATCTACAGTTTGTATTTTCGCGCAGCTTGACCACCAGCCTAGACGGATGAGCATTGAAACTGGACAGATTTAATTGGAGGTAAGTTGGAGCGGCACCGGGGGTAAGGCGGTCGTGGATACACTCTAAATATTGTTGCCAAGCGATCACCCATTGTACTGCCACACCGATTACCGTGGCACCTTTGCGAGTGTCGCATTGCGTCAGATATGCTGAAAGTACAACGTCGACGGTCGTCAACTATAAATTCCAAACGTGTCTATCCTGGACCCGCCTACCCCACCTAGTACAGATAACGAAACCCCTTCCTTCGTCTCACGGCCTCGTCAAACGTGATTCCCTCCAACTTGGCGGCTTCTTCGACCCTCTCCCGTTCGGGTCCATGCATTGTATCGAGTTCTTGGCGTTCCATCCGTTTGTTTTCTCTAACAATCAACGTCCGAATGACTATATCCACGTAGTAAGAAACGTCTTTCCGAAGACCGAAAATGCACGTACCGAAACCGAGTAGAATCGCCAGCACAAGCACGCACAGCGTAATGATCATCGAAGGATGGTAGCCTGGACCCCATGACGACGGCCAGACGTAGGACCCTGCACTAAAACGGAAGAGGTGAGAACGGCGCTCATACAGAAGCGCGGCTACCCACAGACTCCCTAGGTTTCCAAACCCGATCACAAGACCGATCGCTGCAGATCGTTTTGCCGGTGGCCGAGGAATAGAATTGGCCACCCATACCGCAACCAACGCGCTCCCTATGCACAACATGACTACATGTATGAATAACACAAGGAGGAAATACATACCGGCGTATCCGCACGTCATGAGGAACATTGAAAAGTACCGCCCGGCCGTGCTCATCGTCGACAGGGAAATAATGTAGCCGAGTATGAGAATCCACAACCATCCGACCAAGTGGAAGAATCGTTCCCCTGTCACATCTGCCCGAGTAAAATATGAAAATGATCCTTTACAGTAGATACGGAATGAACAAACCAGCATGTCGAGCGTTGATTGTCGTCATGATACTTGCAAAAAACCAGGGTGGACTGAGGATACCTATTAAGTGGGCATTGAGAGTGTCTCGTATAATAGCACATACGCTGCGATCAGTAACGTGTTTACGGTCGAATAACCAAGCGTAGCAGTCAACCTATGCGAATGCCATAAGTAATGTTGATCCACACGTGCCAGTCTTGTATTACTTGCGTTGGGAAGAAGTTTGTAAAGCTGAGTCCTAACAACACGCAGAAGTTCATGAGTATGAAGATTAGAACTATAGGGGTCTTGATCGCTAATTTGAGGCCCTCAAAAAACCTGCTTACGTTTCATAAGGTGTACATGGAGACATACGAGGCTTGCTGAGAATCCTGGTCAGCCTCACCGACATCTTCTGCGAGTCGAACTCGGGCTAGATGGTTTTCTTCGATCGTCAACCACCTCGTGTTACTCGGCTAAAGAGAGTTAAAGGTATACTAGTTGGCATTTCCCGGTCGGGACCTACGTAGTCCGGAAGGATCCACCTGGGAGTTTTTTCAAAGGAGATTCAGCCATAACGGAACTGGACACACATGGCTTGGAACCCTATGAAAACAGTAATGGCACCCTCGATACAAAACAGCCTATGTCCGAGAATGATGCCCGTCAGCCAAACTCAGCAATGATTATTAACCGCACCATCTCCATCCCGCAATCTCCATCGAACCGTTCATAGTTCCAAGAATACCAGCAGCCCATAGCTGAGCAAAAAGTATCAGGTGTCGTAATGACGATGTAGTAAAAAAAAGTTTACGTTGCCAAATGCGCTGGCCATGAGTACCCCGATAATGATAACAGCGGATCGAAGTGCCAGTTCCTGTACGAGGTGCATTCATTAATTAGACGGTATTGAGCAGGCCATGACATACCTTTCTCGTGTACCATCTCGACAAGAGATAGATAGCGCCAGGATAAAATGCTGCCTAGTGAAATAGATCATGCACGTTCGCCAGCGTATGGACTCGACCGACTCACCTCCGGTAATCCAATAAAGACACGGCAAGCCATTATGCCCGAGAAATTCGTTGTAATACCGGTGAGACCACTTGTCAGACCCCACAGAATGACACAGGCACCAATGTATAGGCTAGGCCTAGCAACAAATGAACGTCCGTAAACCATCGTATTCGACAAGCCAGCGTAGCCAACCTCGAGATATAGTTGAGAACCTAAGGAGGTTATTGGCCGCCACGGTAACGAAGATAGAACGACCTACCACGTTGGATGAAATTTGTGTTGGGCAATAAGATGCGTAGAGGATCGCTATCACGGTATCATATTGAACGTCTGCCACGGAAGTAAGGTACAAGTTCCTGACACCAATCGGAACATACATACCAGACAAGCCCAAGTCGGTTTGTAAACCTTGAAGCCGCGCAGATGTGATCGCAACGCGCTGGAGAACCGGAAAGATCGACGCTCAAAATGAGTGAGCAGTTAAATAAGACGGCGCACATCAATGTAGTTCAGTAACTGGATGATTGTGACGATAGGAAGCAGTCGAAAGTCGAGCTTCCGAACAAGCCGCTGTTCGGCAGCCTGGCGTGCTTCTGCCGGCAGCACTGGACTGTGGTTTGCGCTGACTGTTATGCTCACATCTTCCTTGCCCTTCTTCTCGGTGGAGCCAAGGGACATGATGAAGAACAAAGCAGGAAAAGAGCGGTAGACGAAACCCGTTAGCTTGGGCTATAGGGACCCTCATTTACATAAGTAAGAAAATTCCCGCAGTTCATGACTAGGATAATACCTGGCATGTACGCTTGTACATTGGACTTTTAAACATTTCCAAGTCCGGAAATTGTTTGAAAATATATCGCGACCAACATTTTCATAGTGGATGTCATCGACGTTGAAAATACGCAAGTATCTATTTTCTCACGATCACGTCCTCGCCAGCTAGTGAGCATCAAAGGACCACATCTTCGTACACACATAAAAATTGGAATCGGATACATACTCACAACGATCTGCCACATATTACAAAGTTAAAACATTATTTTGGATCTTTGACCAAACTAGTAGAGGTAACGGAACCCTTTCCTGCGTCTCACAGCCTCGTCAAACGTGATACCTTCCAGCTTAGCAGCTTCTTCGACCCTCTCCCGTTCAGGCCCATACATCGCATCGAGTTCTTGGCGTTCCATTCGTTTGTTTTCTTTAACGATCAGCATCCGAATGACTGTATCCACGTCGTAAGAAACGCCTTTCAGACCGAGTACGCACGCACTGAAGCCGAGTAGACTCGCCAACACAAGCACGCTCAACGTAATAATCATCGAAGGATGGTATTCTGGGCCCCACGAGGTCGGCCATACGTAAGATCCTGCACTAAAACGGATGAGACGAGGTCGTTCAGGCAGGGAAATGGACACCTACAGACTCCCGAGGTTTCCAAACCCATTCACGAGACTGATCGCTGCAGACCGTTTTGCTGGTGGCCGAGGAATAGAATTGGCCACCCATACCGCAACCAACGCGCCCCCTATGCGCAACATGACCACTTGTATAAATGGCATAAGGAGGAAACACGTACCGGCGTACCCGCATGTCATGAGGAACATTGAAAAGTACCGCCCGGCCGTGCTCATCGTCGACAAGGAAATAATGTAGCCGAGTATGAGAACCCAAAACCAGACAACCAAGTGAAAGAATCGCTCCCCAGTCACATCTGCCAGAGCAAGGTATCAAGATGGTCCATTACAGGAGATACGAAATGAACAAACCAGCATGTCGAGCACTGATTAGCGTCATGATAGCGGCAAAAAACCAGGGTGGACTGAAGATACCTATTGAGTGGATACCAAGAATATCTCGTGTGATAGCACGCACGCTGCGACCAGTAACGTGTTCACGGTCGAGTAACCAAGCGTAGCAGTTAACCTATGTAAATACTATGAGTGATGTTGATTTATGCGTCTTAGTTTTGTATCACTTGCGTTGGGAAGAAATTTGTAAAGCTGAGTCCTAATAATACACAAAAATTCATGAGCATGAAAATTAGAACTATCGGTGTTCTGATCGCCAATTTGAGGCCCTCAAAAAACCTATTCACATTTAGTAGGTGAAGTTAAAGCATATACGGAAACATACGAGGCTTGTTGAGAATCCTGGTCGGCTTCACCGACATCTTCTGCGAGTCGGACTCGGGCTAGATAGTTTTCTTCGGGCGTCAACCACCTCGTGTTTCTCGGCTACGGAACGCAAATAAAAATAATAATCAAAGACTGTATTTGACAGCATCTTAAGGACCTACAT